>LPNX011087149.1:159477-317821 GCA_001517045.1 Pseudotsuga menziesii | reverse complement strand
AGGTTTCTTAAACTCTTTAATCATGGCGTTCTTGACCTGGGCGAGCGTCTTGGGTAATGTAGTATACTTTATGTACCATGTCAAGGCTCTGTCTCTGAGTGTGATAACCAACTGTACAAGTTTAAGGTTATCATCGTTGATTGTTTTAATGGTCCACATAGCTTCGCATAGGAACCAATGCTGTTCCGGGTCTTCTGCTCCTGTACCTTTAAAGGTAGGTAGCTTCATGTCGTCTCCCATTCTATTTCTCTGTGGTGGGTTATGACTGACTGGAGTACTACCACTCAGTGGTGTACGTGAAGGTGCTGTAACGGGAGTAGGTACTGACTGTGAACTACTAGATGGAGTACCTACGGGATTATTCTGAGTCCCTGTCTGCTTCTGTGGAGTATAGGGGTGGTAAGGGATACCCCCCTCTGGTTCTTCCGTGGTACTAGGGCTCTGTTGTCTGATGCTGTCTGAACTGTCTTCAAATATGGGAGATCTAAAATCTACTTTATACTTCTTTCCACTACGTGTTCGTCCAATGTCATCAAAATCACTTTCAAATTCTTGTGACATTACTAGCTTTACTTATTCATCTGAGACTAGATCCATTGTTCCTTTTTCATATAGCAGCATCTTAAGGGACAAGTTTAGAGATCTTAGGTACTTACCGCGATATCCTCTGAAGAAGTATCGTTCGACTGCGCTGAAGCTCTTTCTCTGATCAACTGCAAACTCTGTAACGTAGCCTTCTAGCACACTGGTAAGCCAGAAGTCCACTACTCTCGTAATCGGATTGTCAAGGTTCTGTACAGCCTGAATTAGCTCCAGTGTCCAGACGATGTTTCTTTTCTTCTTGAATGTGTTCCTATCTGTCAACATGGATAACCAGTCGAAAATCTCGTTTTCGTAGGTTACAAAAAATATAGCGTGTATGTCTGAAGCGATATGCTTCTCTAGCCAGGCCTCTGTGCTTAGTCTCGGACTCCTATTCTCTTTCTTGGCGAACTCCCTTAAGTATGAACTCAGCCACTGGTGAAACTCTTCTCTCGTAGGATGCCAACAGAACATCGACTCCCAGTCGTTCAAACCGGCAACGGAACCATTTGTTGATTGCATGGGCAGACCCGGGTTTACTGTAATTAATCAACAACGACCCAAACTCATTGGCCCTTTCGGCAACAGATCGCGAAGCGATCTGAAGTCTCACCCGAAGTGAATCTAATGGGTTGGCCAAGACTCAAGTGTCTTGGACCTGGTTCTGAGCGTCCTACTTCTTCTTTCTTACTCCTGCGCGCCACTAGATCAACCAGCTCTGCGCATCGCACATCCCCTTCTACTCGCAGCGCTTCTACCCGTGCGATGCTTACCCTGCGCAAGTCGCACGGTTTCCTCTCGCGTCGCACAACTCCCACTTACTCACAATACTTCCAACCTTATCGCATCTCTGCGCACCGCGGAACACCCAACCTCTCCCCAACGCTAATCCCTCAGCTCGCAGTATCACGCACCGCAACTCCTCTGCCGGTGCGATATCGCCTCTCTGCGATATCCTACCGCTCCAACTTTGCGCTCTTAGCGTTGACTGTGCCGATGTGCGAAACTCTCCTTCTCAGAAGTTATATTGTGATTAAATGGTCATTTAGAGACAGACGTAAAGGAGTCTTTTAAACAGCCTACTGAAGTACTTCAACTTATCTCTATCTTCTTGTATTATCATGAGCTGAACAATACATACATTCACTTACTGCAACTAACAATACATGCATAATAACCGGTAATCAACAAGCAAATACAATCACATTCATACAACACATAACACGCAGGTTTAACGTGGTTCACCCCCAGGATGGGAGTTACGTCCACCAAACTGTGCTTCTATTATATATCTTGAGGGAAGTTAGCACAGTCTGTTGCACTGCATATGCAGCGCGAGATCTCTTCTAGATCTTTGGCCTATCTCTATCTCTATGTTGCCTTTCTTTCAATATATCCTTCCCTCTCTGTTCTCTTTGCGGATGGTTACATACAGACTCAAATGACTCACAGACAAGCTAGGTGTCTGGATCGTTACAACGCCATCTGTCTAATTGGTTCCTGAGTCTACAAAATTATCAACTGACCAACTAACTAACTGACTGATTAGCTAACCCCTTACAATACAAAAATGCAAGCTTTTATAGGCGGCCCGAAGGTCTCGCCATTACAACACTGTGGGCCTGTCCCAACAGTAAACCCAAACCCTAAATAGTGACAGTCGGTCCTCTCTGTCCTTGAGGTAGCCGCTTCCCGTCACACCACAGCTCTCTGCAGTCTTCCATGCTTCCCGGTACTGACCATGGGTACTATGCACCTCTTCTCGTTCTGTCCTTCGCCTTCAATGCTTGAGCCTCGTTGCTCCTTCTTCTTTATGAGGGTCGCTGAGCCCTCCTGTCTTCCGCCGCTGCCTTCAATGCAGTGGTTGAGCTTTCTTCTCTCGGCCGCTTGGGTACCGTTGCCTTCTTTGACTTTTCTATCCCAAAAGTCCTGGTTTCCGTCTCTGCTCTCAAGCTGGAAACGTGCTACGTCGTCGTAGCTCTGCCCTGTCTTCCTTTCCGCCAAAACTTTATCTCTCCGCCAAAACTAGCAGCTTCTTCTGTAGCTGCGGGACCCTGCTCCAACAAAGGGCATTAGGGCTAGGGAGTGTAATGGTTGGAATGAATGGCATACCAATCGAAGGTGAATCAACGCTGCTACTACCTACGTCAACCCCATTAGCCCTCGCACCATAAGGATCACAACATGCCTCCAAAAACACCTATAAAACAAAGAGTTTTGTTATGAAGCGATAATATAATTATAATAATGAATACTTACAAAAATAAATGGGATAATTGAATATGTTTCTTACCCCAATCTCACGAATCTTACGCATTAGGGTATCCATTATATCTCATATCTCTTGTGTCTTTGGCTGAGTCAATAATAAAAAAGTGATTTCCTTGTTTTTTTATTAAAAGCTTCTTTACTGTGTGCATAAGGTCGGTTGAAAAAAAAATTTCATCTTCACTTGGTACTTCCTCAGTAGCATCTGTGGACTTCTCTAACGCTAATGCCTTCCCCCTATCTCCTTGTTGATCAACATGGAAGCATACATAATAATGCACATATTGCATCCACCATTCCACACAAATTGGTTATGACAGTTTGAAATGATAAACAAATCTATGCATTTTGTCAATTATTACTTTTTCTCCTTATATTTGTATAAAAAATCAAATAAAAACACAATATTCATATTAAGTCGAAATACAAACAACTTTGGATCTATAATGAATGAAAGTAACATTAACTATGTCTCAACTATAGGAAAACTAGTTTTTTTCAAGAACCATTAATTATTCAGATATTGAGTTTACTGACATAGCGCATGGAAACATTTTACAGTAGATGTTAAATATAATACATATGAGTAATTTCTTATAGGTTGGGTAAAATAGTATACATATCGTTGTATATATTCGATTCAAAATGTAGTCAATCAACAACTCTTTCCCTATAACTATTGATTTTATTGCACACACGAATACATGGTTTCCTTCACTCCCCTCAAATATGCAATTGGGTTGCTTATTTTTTGTCGTGGGTTGTGTACTATTTATAAACTCTGTGATATTCCCTGCTGCTTTTGGCCTTACGTCAATATACATTGATACTCCTTTGTTTTGATCATTGAATTTTAGTTGTATATAATTTGTAGCTACAACATATCTTCACATACTTTTTGTATATTGGACTAGGCATATTCAATCTATGTAGTTGTAACAGGGTCTAACATACTCCATCAATTCAATTAATCCACCATCGTGGACCTTTATTCCAACAATGGAAAATAGACCCAAACCATGCAATGATGATGGAGCAATGTGATATATCCTTCCATCGACACAAAAATCAGTGTTGATTTGAGGAATATCCATGGGTACACATAATTTCACTAGATGTTTGTACCTTGAGGGGACCTCGATGCCACCTATGCTCTCATCACCATAAGAATATGACCCCCCTTTAGAAAGAAAAAATATTAATCGTCTATTGAATTTTCTTTTGACCTTTCTAGCTCTAGTAGATCTCCGCTCATTAGACATACTTGATGTTCCACTTTCCTCTATTCTAACTAAAATTCCGTCACTCGATGATTATATATCTGACAAGTACTTGTTTGGTTGTATGTCCTATAACATTTCATCAAGTGAGAGAAACAATTATCGAGTATCATAACGTCGGTTGTGACAAAACACCTTTAGGAAACCATAAGAACATAATTGAATATATAATTGACCATCATATTTAGAGGTTATTTCACCTCTAAATAAACTCTAAAGATGATTAACCATATTTAGAGGTTTGTGCATCATCTTTAGAGGAAATTTAATCCTGGGAAATCTCATTCACACAGTTAGGGTTTTGTGAGAATCAAGGGTTTTTGTCTAATTATAGGGTTTGAACCTCAAAGTGACGTTAATACGAGGGTTTCTTTGGTGAAATATTTCTATGGTTGGTGAAAGAACAATATAAACCTTCTGTAATTTATGTTGGGTGGGTTTTTGATTCTTGAACCAGACCTTCTGGTGACAATATAGAAGAATGTTTATCATGTATAGGCCGGGCCATTCAATTGTTTAACAAAATTGGTGTGGTGCTAGCATTTCTTAGTGCTATGTTCAATATGGGTAGGATTTGCTCTTTCATAATTGAAGATCTAGTGCGTATTTGAATTTATCCTACTTTGTTCAAAGATTGTCTCCTCTCACTCAAATCTAGTTGGGAGATAGTTTAGCGCATATGGTATCCCTGATCGGATCCTAGAAATGGGAATTATGGCTGAGGAATTCAGTTTGGACCTAAGAATGTGTAATATCATACTTCAACTTGCTCAAAATGTATAGCATGAAATGAAGAAATATGTTAAATGTATATTAAGGAAAGTATATAAGAGAATTTTATGAATAATCTAGACTCCCTATCTACAACAATGACTAAACTTAGTGGATTTTTTTGTTCATTACCGTATAGTTGTTGGAGCTGTGGTGTAAATTTGAAAAAGGGATTTTTTTTTTTGCGTAGTCTATGGATTATGTAAGTAGTTTTGTTGTTGTGGTTTTTGGGAGTATGTGACTTGTGAAATTTTCAAAATTATACTGCAATCAACTGTAAGAGTCGAACCCTTAACCCTATAACGGGTTCAATAAAGTGAGTCAGTCATAGTTTGGTGGTTGTTGGTAATACCCATATTCTCATGAGAATATTTAGGTGATTGGTTTGACAACAATTAATGTGCTAACTGAAGTATTTTACTCAATTACAGTGATAGGAATAGTTAAATTTCTTGCCCTTCGTCTAACCATGCAAGGACATTGAAAGGTTGGTTTTGTGGGAGGGGAGGCAATGCCATAGGAGTCCATATATTTGGTTGTTTCAGTAGGTATCTAGTCAAACAATTGATCATGTTCTAAATCACTTATGGATATAAGTGAGCCTGCACAAGTTCCGTAATGGTTGAAGGTAGCCAGTGGAAGCGGAAGCGGTTCAAAAAATCCTTCTTCATTGTCATTGCAGTCAGATTTGTTTGATTATTCAACCTTTCTCATGAATAGTTGAATTAACTTCAAAATATTGATTTTGAATGTTTCATTGCTATCCATTTTATGAGTGTAGATGATTCTATTGTTCCATTTTCAGGTGGAAGAACAAGCCACATTTTTTTAAGATTCCTCCTGGTATTCCACATTGACAGATAGAACTCACATCTCATGTTCTCAGAGAAGTCCCAGTGCCAATGGAGACATAATTGATCATTCAAACCATGAAAGAGATTATGTTAGTTTTAGTCACATTTCCTCATTACATGGTTATGATGCACTTCAACGCGATAGAGATTGTAAATGTGATATTAATTTATAACACATGGAAAATTAATTTGGAAAATATTAGAGGGAGAAAGACCACGATAAGTTTGATAACCATCAATGGTCCAGTCAAGTCTTGCCAGTAAATATGAAAATGATGCAATGTCGTTATGCTCCTAGTCTTTGATTTTAAATAAAAGGATAGAGAACAAGTCAAATAAATCTAGAAATGAATAGGGAGTGTTTCACATGTTAACCCTGGCCCAACATCTACAAGTGGACTTAATATGGAAATTTGATCTAATGTTAGCATGAATGTTTGGAAAATTTCTTTTTTGATTTTGGGCATGTCTCCATTTGAATTTCCATTGTCATCCTAGATTGAACACAAATGTAGGGAAAACACTCAGGGAAAACATGTATAGTAAACACCCAACAAAGAAAGATTCCCAAGTATAAGAACAAAAGTGGGACATAATCTATTTGACGACCAATGGCTACCCTTAAAACAAATTCAATATTATTTCAAACCCATAATACCCTAAGCATTAAAGACCCAAGACTGATTTGGTGTATGATGCAGGAAACAAAGAGTCAATTGATTCTAAAATCGAAGAGTCAGGTAACAAATTGGAAGAGGAGGATAGGAATGATTTAGATTATAAATCCTCTGTGCCGGGTGAGAGACACTCTCTCATGGTGGCGTCTTCCCACCCACAACCACATCGGAATGAGTGACTACAAGATTGTGAGGTGTAATCTATTAATATTTTGAGCAAATATAGAGATACTCAATTTGTAAAAATTTTATGTATCAATCACTGTAATTATGAATCTCATAAAAAAATCATGCACACAAACAATTCATCCATTAAGAGACAATATATACCCTCGGAAAACCCTCCAAATACATAGGATGAAAAACACAGGAATTCTTTGAGTATGATAGATAGATTTGCAGATAATGGTTTACAACACATTAGTAGATTTCATGATATGAGATATCACCTTAGTACTAGAGAAGAGAGATACAATGCAACACTGTAATGATCTTACCAAGTTCCCAACACTTTAATAGCAAGCCAAAACACCTAGCATGCAGAAGGTAGCAAATGGAATTCTCAAGTAAACTACCGTGAGCATCACATAACGCATACACAAGGAGGAGCTTAACTACAACTCTCTCCATGCAAACATTAGCGCCCTCCCTAGCACTAGTGCCAAGATGACACTTAGGATTCTTCATCATGCACAAGATATGCGCCCTCCCTAGCACTAGTGCCAAGATGACACTTAGGATTCTTCATCATGCACAAGATATGCGCCCTCCTTTCCATAATTAGCTTTAATTGAATGTTCATTGACTTGAACTGAATGTGAACTAATTGAACTGAGTGTGAACTGACTGACTCAACTCAATCATTAACTGATTACATGAACACCAAGTTAGGAAGATAACAAAGAGTCATAATGCTTCTCTCTTAGTGTCATCAGTGCTTCACTCTTAGTGCCATTAGTGCTTCACTCTTAGTTCCATCCATGCAAATCATTTTATTTACTCTTTACATGGATCACTTAGAGTTTCTTATTTTAACTAATACATTCTTTATTACGATTGAGCATTTATTGAAGCCTTTACAATTCAAGTTCATATGAGGGCATACATAGGTAATTCAAATACTTTCTCTTTCTCTATGCTTTATCTCTTTATAATTTATCATTTAATGCATGGTCCACATGTGTTTATTATTTATCCATCTTATCTTATCATACTTAGAAGAATTGTCACACATATTGATGATCATATATATTACCATGGACCCATAGTCATATGCGGAAGTAATTTATTATAGAGGTGACCAGTCTATATAGGAGACTTAATAGCTCTATCCATCTCGAATGACCATGGTTAGTAATACATCATATAGCATAACCACTTTACATAGTAAAGTATTCCACCTCAACAAATGTGGATATTGGTAAAACTTGATATTACTCACAAGACCAGCTTGATATTACTCACAGGCTCATATCCATAACTGGACAACCATCTCATAGGGTACCGTTTATGAGAATACTTGAGTTGATATTACTCACAAGTCAAACTTGATATTAATCACAAGTCTGAATTGATATTACTCACAAGTCTACAGTCTTGATATTACTCACAAGACTTCAGTACTAGAATCCCACCTCAACACATGAGGATATAGATATAGGAATTGATATGACTCACAACTCCCAAATTGATATAACTCACAAGTCTAGAGAATGACTCTTGATGCTAAATAATCAACATAATCCCATCGAGGTGAGGTGGAAGTCAGGACCATCTAAGATGCCTAATCTTGGCTAGGTTTTCCAAATCCAATGGGAAATAGCTATCGAGTGAAAAAACTATTTACAGGCAGAATTGAAAGGCAGGATGACCACATACCAAAGACATTGCCGCTCCTAATCCTGCTCCTACCCACGCTCCTAATTATCTAATCAAAATCCCCTTCTCTTGCTCCTGCTTGTGCTTGTGCAATGGAAACCCCTACGGTGTCGTTTAACACCTATTAAGTCCAAATCGAAGTCCACATGCCCACCAACAATGGCACCACATTACAAACCAAACTGCAGATCTGAATAAGATGCAGAGAAGGTGAACTTCTCCCTCAACAAAATGATAAAAAAACCTATTGATCAGTGTTGGAATATCATTTCATCATCGCCCTTCGAACTACATTTCCCATCACACAACAAGAACAACACCACATTACAAACAAGGATGCAGGTCTGAATCAAATGCGAAGGTGGAATTTTCCCCTGATGAAATGGAGAAACAATACCTTATCAATCAGTGAAATGGAATATCATTTCATCGCTGCCCTTGGAATATCATTTCGTTTGGATTTTATCCCCATGGTTTAAACCGTTATAATTTTTTTTCATACATTTGGTTGAGTACACCCTTGGGGGTTCCATTACCCCTAAAAAAATACCAACTATGTGTAATGGACACACTATAATTATGTGCAATTTCACTTGAGGGTGTTTTTATTCAAGGTGGTGTAAATCACCAAGTCCTTTTCTTTATTGTATTAAGTTATGCATATGTTCAATGTTAGATTCCTCAATTGGGACTTAAAGGTTATTGTGTATGGTCATGTACTTAAGAGACCAAACATTTGAAGTCCCAAATTATCCAATGTAATTTGTCTAGAAAGGATCCCAAATCATTCAAATTAGAAATACTTTTATAGTTCCACATGAAAGTTTCTTACAAAATGAACACCAGAGTGGGAATTTTCAAAAAAATATCCCACTTGTTGGTGTTTAAGTGATCTAATTGCATACATGTCATAAGGTGTTGATAGCTAGAATTAGTTCTCCTATATACTTAGCCATGATAATATCACGTTAAAATTTGTATATGCTAACTATTAGACCTAGGCCTAGTCCTTAGCTCATGTTCCATTCTAATAAAATGCTACATGTCCTTATTATTGTATCCCTCAACCATTTTTTGTAAAAGTGTAAGACACCCCACCTTCTCTATTAATTCCATACTAATTATGTACACTTATCCAATCTAATTAACTTTATTTCTATCCCAGGAATCACATAATCTAGGCATTGGCCCTATGTTGCGTCACTAGTGACGAGTGAGATGAGTTGATTTAAAATTCAAGTCAACATTAGTACATTGATAGAAAATATCAAATGTGATTCTTCGAATTGAATTTCAATAGTTTGCATTCAAAATGAGTTCCTTTTTCTTAAGATATACTACTATGTAAAATATGTTTCTCTAGGGCCTTTTCTCACATGGGTATGATATATTTATAACCTCTCCCTTTTATCAAATTCTCTTTTAATGTTTACCAACCTATTGTACAACTTTTCTCCTTGCAAATTGAATCCACTACAAACTCTTTTTTTATTGGTTAAGTGCCCTGTGACTTGTTGGGCGAACCTTTGTTCTGAGAAACCACGATCCAAGGGCGTCTAAGCCGTCAAAATAACTTGGGGATTGCACCCGGCTTGGCCACACCAACCCTTAGCATGGTTGGATTTAAATGTCACCTTCCAGGAGCAACGGGTTTTGATCCTGGGCCACCAAGTAAACGAAACCCCTCTCGACTGTTTTCTCTACTGAAATTCGACACTACAAACTCTTATTATGTTAATCTCCTCTCCTTATTTGTGTGTTGATTGGTTTGTGAATCTATGCTTGACTCACCGCTAAAAGGTAATGTCATGAAAAAAAGCTCAAAATATTTGACAATATATTTAACTTTTCACAAAATAATTCTCCATTTAATGTTGCCTCTGCTTGGATGGTTCACTTGGTCTTGACTTGTTTTGCCTTTGGTTACCTCATTATGGACAAATTTATGTCACATCTCAATGGAAACAATATTGATGTTTCAGAAAAATATTTATGAAAGGTACTGGATAAAAATATGAAAATCTCTCTCTCAAACTATGTGTAATATACACACATGTAATTATATACATTTTCACGTGATGATGATGTTACTCAAGGATGTATCCAATTCCCTCATTTATACTGTTAAATTACACACATGTTCATGTTAGATTTCTCAAATTGGCCTTAAGATTATTCATATGGCCATGTATTTAAAAAACCAAATTATACAAAGTCTCATTTTCGTCAATGTAATTTGGACAAACAAGGATCCGAAATCTCAAATTGCAAATAATTCTATAATTCCATGTGAAGGATCTTTCCATAAAAAACCATAGAGTGGGAATTTTCCCAAAACTATCCCACTTTGTGATGTTAAAGTGATATTATTTTATACGTTTCATAAGGTTGAGCTCAATCCATGCTTATATTCATCCCTACTACCTACATAACCATGATAATACCATGTTTAAAATTGGATAGGCTAAGTATTAGACATAGGGCTAGTCCTAAGCCAATGTGATTCTCTAATGCTATGCTACATATCCTTATTATTATATCCCTTATCCTTTTGTTGAAATAGTGTAAGGAACCCACCCTCTTTGTTCATTTCACACTAATTAGGCTTAGGTCTCATATCTAATATCTAGATTTCCATCCCAAGAATTGTGTAGGCTAGGCATTGAACCCAAGTCTTCCCATTAGTGATGAGTAGGGTGTGTTGATCCAAAAATTGACTCAACATTAGTGCACTAATAAACGTCATCAAATGGGATTCTTCAAATTGAATTTCAACAACTTGCATTAACGTCCATTCCTTTTTCTTAAGAGATAATACTAGGAAAATATTCTCGTTTGGTGCCTTTGTTGATGCATGCATTATATATTTATACCCGTAACTTCTTTATCAAATTATTTTCCAATGTTTCCCAACCTATTGTATGAGCTCTCTCCTTGTAAAATGACTCCAATATACACCCTTATTTTGTTTGTTCTCTCTCTCTTTACTTGCGTACAAATGGGATTGAAAATATGGGCTTGACAGACCTCCAAATATTAATGTCTTGGACACAACCTTTCCTAATTTGACCATCTAATTGCCTTTTCACAAAATGATCCCTTGTTTTGTTGTTTTCATCTGTTTATTGGTTCACTTTGTCATGACCTTTGGTCATCTCATTATGTCTATATTTGTGCCACACATAAATGGCAATATTGATGTCTTAGAAGAGAATTCAAAATGGTGGATAAAAAGAATAGAAAATTACCTCTCAAAGTATTTATGATGCACACACTTATAATTGTGTACGCTTTCACTTGATTATGTTGTCATTCAAGGTAGTGTAATATCACCTCCTTTAACCTATTAAGATTCACATATGTTCAATGTAAACCTCCTCAAATGGGCCTAATATTATTGTATATGATCGTGTACCCAAGAGACCAAACCATATGAAGTCCCAACTTCTCCCATGTAATTTGGCTAAATAAGGACCCCAAATCTTTCATATTGGAAATATTTCTACATTTCCATGTGAATGATTCTTTCGTAACCAACATTGAAGTGAGGATTTTACAAAAACCATCCCACTTGGTGGTGTTTAAACAATATTATTACATACATATCATAAGGTTGAGCTCAATGTATAGTTAGATTCAATCCCCCCATCTACTTACCCATGGTAATACCATGTTTAAAATTGGATAGGATAAGTGTTCTACCTAGGGATATTCCTTACGCCATGTGATGCTCTAACAATATTCTATGCATCCTTATTATTGTATCCTTCAAATATTAGATGCAATAGTGTAAGACATGACACCTTCTCCATTCATCCCACACAAATTAGGTTTAGGTATCCTTTCCAATTAACTTTATTGACATCCCAAGAATTGTATAGTTTAGGTGTTTAATCTATGTCTTCTCCTTAGTGATGGTTAGGATGTGTTGATCCGAAATTTGATTGAAAAATACCTCTCATAATGTGTCATGCATTCACCTATAGTTATGTACACTTTCACATGATGATGCTGATGATACTATTGAAGGTGGTGTAATATTGTTCAAATTGGAAGTAATTTTATAAATACATGTGAAATATTATTCTATAATCATCATCTATGTCATTCAAAATGAACATCATGCATTCCAATTAGGCCCATGACATTAGTCGCAAGAAGAAGGCACCAACTGGCATTTCATCAATCATTTCGATCCACTCTAATGAATGGAGCACAAAAAACTTAGATGCGAGTAAAAACCAAAGAGAAGAAATATATGATGAGGCCTGTGCAATTTAGAAAGTAATTATTTATCGACATTATCTCCCTTGAAATATATGCATTGACGTGCATGTCAAAATAATTTTAAAATATTAAACACATAAAATACATAGTTATGCATCGACTAGAGATGGGAAACAATCACTGATGGATGGGGATAATGTTGAAATTTTTTGAAACTATTTCTGAATGCATTGAAATTTGACATGGACTTCCAGTTCGCATGCCTTCACGAATTGGAGGCTTTCCAGACTCAAATATGATGGAAACAACGACCAATACTCGGCATCTATGATCTCATCCTACTTTCATTTGAACTTTCTCTGATTGACGTGCCTAGAATTCCTGACATACCCATCCACGTCACAGTCATGTTGATATTTATACTCATCGCCTATGTCGTTCAAAATGAACATCATGCATGCCAATTAGGCCCGTGATATTGGTTGCAAGAATAAGAACCAACATACATTTCATCAATGATTTTGAGATACTTTGGTGAATGGAGCACAACAAACTTAGATGAGAGCAAAAGATAAAGACAATATATATGTGATGAAGCTTGTGCAATTTATCAAGTACTTGTTTATCGAATTTATTTCCCTTGCACTAGATACATTTACGTGCATGTTGATATAATTTTAAAAGATTAAACACCTAAAATACTTAGTTTTGCATCAAGTAGAGATGGGCTACAGTGACTGGTGGATGGGGCCAATGTTGAATTTTTTTCAAATTATTTCTGAATTCACTGAAATTTGACATGGACTAGAGGTTTGCATGCATCCAATATATGGGATGGTTTCCAAACACAAATATGACGGAAACGATGGCCTATACTCGTCATATCTGATCTCATCCTACTTTCATTTGAACTTTCTCGGATTGACGTGCCTGAAATTCCCAACACACCCATCCACGCCACGGTTGTGCTGATATTTATATGCATCACCTATGTTGTTCAAAATAAACATCATGCATGCAAATTAGGACATGATATTGGTCGCAAGAAGAAGACACCAATCAACATTTCATTAATGATTTTGAGCTACTCTTATGAATGGAGCGCAAAAAATTTATATGAGACAAAAAAAACAAAGATAAGAATCATCTGATGAATCTTGTGCAATTTATAAAGTACTTTTTTTATCGATGTGATCTCCTCTTCACTAGATGCATCAACATGCATGTCGAGATAATTTTAAGAGAAATACCTAAAGACATAGTATTGCAATGACTAGACATGGGAAGCTATGAAGTTTGACATGGAATGAAGAATATGAAAAAACGACGATGGTATAAAATTCAATGAGCTTCTCTTGGTTTCAAGAATAATATATTCTCTACTGAACAAGGCCAACCAAGTGAAGGTGGAATCTCATATGGCCCTCCCCCCCCACTCACTTCACTCTCAATTCCTCAATACCCAATCTATCTACTATTAAATATTTGAAAGAAACATAATTAATAACAATCAAACATAGAAACTAAGAAAATAAGTATTTAAGGTAAATGAAAGAGAACAAAGCAACATAAAACATATGAATACATACCTCGTACATTTCAAGATTTTGATATCATTCATCTTCTTCTTCATCCAACTCATCATCTATATCATCCGGTTCAAAGTTCATGTTAAAAATATTGGCCATATCAACATCATCATCATCACTGTCATCAATTCCAAATATAACATCACCCGAGACATAGTCTCCTACATTTTGTTCGACTTCTTCAAATTATTCATCCGACATATCATTAATAACATCTTCATTCAAAACATTGTCTTCCACATCTTCTTGAACTTCGTCGACATCTTTGTCTAATTCATGGACTAACTGCTCCTATAAGTCTTCTTCTTCTTCAATATCATCTTCTTCCACTACAATATACTTTACCGACCTTCCTCTTGGATCATATATAACAACATATATCCAACCTGATCTACTTGGAACCTCCGAGTAAAGTACCTGTTTGCATTGGCTTGGAAGAAAATAGGGCTCTAATATTGGCTCAACATCATTAGTCCTTGTATTAACCATGGTAAAACCATTAGCATATTGAATAACAATTCTCTCAGGATCATGTTCATTTATTCTTAGCCTGTACCATTTCATGTCGAACAAAACTAATTTGAATGAATTAAAGTCACACTCAAGTATATCATGTAAATACCCATAGTATCGATTTTGAGATTCTCGAGGATGTATGTCACTCATAGAGTGGAAATTAGTAACCTGAAATATTGTTGTTATCCCACTATAAGAAGTTTTCCTCTTTTCATCCAACTTTATTATGTGAAATTTGCAACCATTGCACCACATGGCCTTGTAGTGTTTCAACTGCAATATTCCAAATACATAAAAAAAACATTATCAATTCATAAACATATTTATACTTCGGAATTATGCAAATTATGAAAAAATACATGTCATATGCATCAATATAATATTAGAAAAAAGTAAGTAGCATGGGTGAAAATGATTTCCTGTTTATTTCTTAAATCATGTGCTAAATCAATTTCTCTTTGATTAAGATTCGTATCTCGTGTAAATTCAAATTATTTGACCAATTTAGACACACCTTCCCATGTTAACCTACCATTGTTAGAATTTTTACATCATTCAACCCATATATTCATCCAATCAAAATTGTTTGCAATGCAGTGATGTATCACATCCCACTTTGCACCAGATGTATTAAAATAAAACAATGAACATACAATTAGTTACCATGGTATGCCTTCATATTGATAATGGAGCCTTCTGAATTGATCGGTAGAACTTTTCATTCCTTGTGGAAGCACCTCATTATCGATTCCTTGATCATGACCTTCAATAGGAATCATAATTAAAGATATTAGAACAACACTTGTCAATTAGTAAACTGATCAAAATGAAATACGATTATAAAATATTCAAAACATTTCATGTATATATTGATACATATACAATTTCATCCACACCATTATGATTTGAATATCTTTTATATTGCTTCATCCATAGACCAGGTTCTATTTTTCGTGGTTTTAATGTAGTCTCTACTTTCTCATTGAAAATATATTTTTCAGTAGTCCGATACCTATGGTTATTAGAAAGGAAGTGCCTATACTCTCCTTTCGTAAACTTTTTGAATGACGAGATCTCATCTTAGGACCACAAACGAGACTTGCAAATTTAACCTTTGTTTGAAGACCTCCTAGAGATGTATTACTTTTTATATCAATTATTTATAATGAAGTATGTATAGTTATGCAAGATAAAGTTATAACATACCACAAAAAATGTGTTATCCTTGGTACATCGTGAATTGTCCATACAAGCATTTCATGGAATTGAAATCCCCTTTTTGTATTTGTTGGTCTAGAGATATCAAACATAGTGATGTCCTTCCATAGCTCTAGTAACTCATCGATAAGGGGCTCTATATATACATTCATACCTTTGACCTGGTATTTACCTATTTGACTTAACATAAAGTACAAAATTACGACATATATGAGTAAATAAATATATATAAGACATTATAACATAATTGAACATCTATCAATAAACAAAAAGAAGAAGACATAATTATGAAACAAACAAGACAAATGAGACGTTACAATGTTAAAAAAATTATAAATACCTGGAACAATCATTGCCAATAGTATGTTCTTCTTGTTTATTGACATCCATGGAGGAATGCTATTGTTAATAACAAAAACATGCCATAGCGAGTAAGTAGGTATGATCTCTCCAAATGGATTGACACCGTCAGGTGCCAATGCAAGCCTAATATTATGAGGTTCGTCTTTAAAATGTGGCCATCTTTCTTCTATCTTCGTAAATATAGATCCATCCGCAGGCATTCGAAGTGACACCATATTTACTTCTATTCTTTGCATGGTAATCCATTAACTGTGCTATGATTTTGCACCTGAACAACTTCCTCAAACGTGGAATTATGGGAATATAATGAAGAACCTTGTGAGAAACCTTTTTTCTACTTTAGCGACTTGAAATCTACTCTCTTCACATTCCAGGCATTTGTCTTTCGATGCATGTTATTTATAGTAGAGAATATCATCATTAGGACATGCATGAATAGCTTGATACTCCATTCCAATATCTTTCTTTATGGCATTTAAATATCAATACGTGCAAGGTAAAACATTTGGCCGTGGTAACATAAATTCACCTATCAATCTACAACATAAAAAAAATAGTACTACTTGTTAATGTAAGGAATATTAGTCATACATATTGCATCCAAATGTTATAGACGATGATCAACTAACATTAAAAATAGTGGAACAAATAAAAAATTTGTCATCATATACTAAATGTGGCAAAATTAATATCTTACATACCTTAGGAGCCGTGTCACACATGTGTTTGACATACCATTTACAACCTTTAAGTTCAACAACAACACTAAAACAGAGAGAAGACATATTTTTGATCCTTCATAAGAAGTTCACCTGCCCTTTGAAGTACAAGTATATCATAAGCAACATCAAATTGATTTCCATCATCATCGATTCCAACATGATTAAATGTCTCCTCGATAAATCTATTTGTACCATCTTCTTCGCCTGCTTCAACTGTGTTATTGGCATCATTATCTTCTTCCATAGGATCATTAGCTCAATCATCAATATTTTCTCCATGCAGTTCTTGATCTACAGGTGCTTGTACAAACTGTACCTCTTCCTCCTCAAGCAATGCCCTAGGGCCATTTCTCTTTACAATTACAAACAATAAAGCAATATTAGTGTATATAACAAATATTTAATGATACAAACATTTACATATATAATATAGGAAAACAAAGACAAAGAAAACTTAGGTGAGAGTGAGAAACGAAGGCACCAAATCAATGATGAAGATTGTGCAACCTATCAAGATAATTAAGAATACAATTAAAAAGATGCATCAACGTGCATCTTGAAAGAGTTTTAAAAGAAACAACAAAAATACATTGTACTAGGACTAGACATGGGCAATAATGACCTTTGAATGGGGCCAATGTTGAAATTTTATCAAACTATTTTTGTATGCAGTAGAATTTGACAGTGACAAACTATTCGCATGCCTTGACGATATGAGAGGGTTTCCAAACTCAACAATGACTCAAATCGTTATCAATTTTTATATATTTAATTTATTATTATAAAACATTTATCATCTAACATTATTGTTTATGAAAAAATATGAATATATATTTGGACTATAAACACTTTTTAACCAAAAAAAAATATAAAATTAGATTTAGAATATAGAAAAAAATATTATTTTATTAAATAAGACTAAAGTAAATTCTAAATATAACCCCTAACTCTTTAATATCCGAAAATAAATACAAGTAATAATAATAGTACAATAATTTTCTTCTACAATTAACTTATAAACATTTACGAAAACAATCTACAATACAAAGACATATAATGAATACCTTACTAATGGATGATATTCATTCCCACCTTCAACATGCCCATACAATATACAATGTTTGGCAACCATTGTCATTATAAGTCTCCTTCATTTCAATCCCTTGCATATTTTACAAGGGCAAAAACATGTTGCAGACTTCGAAGCCCCATATGCAGATCCCACATTTTGTTGGCCTCCTTGAGGAATGTTTTGTGACATGTTTCCTCACCAACCTTCAGTGATGATTATCTTCATTAACTTTGTATTATTAACAGTACAAAATAATCCCTACAACATTCGAAAATCGTTAGAAGCACAACAACAATGTCAAAACTATTAGATTATACAAACCACCAACTACCTAATTATAGACGTTATCAAACAGACAATGCATTAACTGCGAAATCCACTACATATTTGATAGTTCTTGAATTCTTATCGGATATCCGATAGTTCAAGTCAGATATCTGATACTTCTTGACAATTAGTCGGATATCTAATTATATCGGGCATTTAAAAAAAAACTGTTATCATCCAACATTTTGCTCCGATTTTCCTATACTGTTAGATTTCACCATCATATATTTTTGCTCATATGTATTAGTGACACTTTGTACATTTACAAAAAATTACATCAAAATTTTCAAAATAGATGTAAGTATGTCTGCCACATAGTATCATCTAGATTCCATGTTGCTTCCTCAAGGATGTAGTGGGTCCATTGTACCTTTACTTTCCCTATTTCCATATTCTTGAGCAATGTGACCTTCATTACTAGGATGGGTACAAGTTTCACCTACATATTTCCTCTTAGTTCCACTTGAATCAAATTCCAATCAATAATATTGTTAGGGTTAGGTACATACTTTGTCAACAATGACACATGAAACACATTGTGAACTTTTATGCAAGAAGGAAATGCAAGTTCATATGCAACTAGCTCTATCCTAGATAAAATCTCAAATGACCTGTAATATCTAGCCACTAGCTTAGGGAAAATCCCTAGCTTCAAAATTCTCTTCTTTAGCCTAACTTTCAAGTATATATGCTCCCCAACTCTGAATTATTTTGATATTTCCCCCTTTTTCTACATAAATATTCTACCTATCTTTTGATGTTTTTTTTTATATCTTATACCTAATCTTTACCATTTGCTCTTCTATTTCTGTATGAAAATTTGGTCTAATTACTACTATTTCCTTTGGAATGTCCCAACTAATTGGAGTATTGCAAATTCTACCATACAAAACTTTAAATGGACTCATCTTCAAATATCAAACTCTATCACATGATACCCATTATCATATGCAAACTATATTAAATACAAATAATCCTCCCACTTGAATGGCTTGTCCATCACTTACATTATTAACATATCTTCATTGAAATGATTAAATCTCTTGGTCTATCCATCTGTCTATGGAAAAACTAGTTCATATTTGTTCCAAATCCTTTGAATATCCCTTTCCAAAAGTTTGAAATAATATTTGGATCTCCGTTTGAAGCAATTGTCTTAGGTATCCCATGCAATATGGAAATCTCTTTCATGCAAATCTCTATTATATTAGCTACCTTAAGATTTCACTTGATTGGAATAAAGTGAGCATATTTTGTAATTTTTTCCACCACTACCATGATTGAATAAATTGTCACCACTTCCCATTCCCACTCTATTATTGGTAATGATTGTAGAAATCCTACGAAATGTCTATTCTCCACATTTACTCTTTGACATTCCATACACGTAGCTATATACTCAATAATGACTTTCTTCATTCTTGGTCAAAAGTATTGACTTCTTACCACTGAAATTGTCTTTTGGTTTCCAGGATGTCCAACATAGGGGACCTTAAGCATCTCACTTATAACTACTTTCCTTAATTTGTAAGGATTATGAACATAGATTCTATTGTTATACATAAGAATTATATCCTCTTTGAGCTTGTAACCTCCATCTTTCTGTTGTACATGTTCCTATTGTATTCCTTCTTTTTTCCAAGTTAATGGTCATCTGAGATAACAACACTGAGATTTATGTTTCTTAAAGTGGGTTTACACATGATAATGGATGTTCCCTACATTTTTTGTTGAGTGCATCAACAAACTTGTTCTATTTACCTTAAATATGTTTTATATTAAAATCAAACTCACAAAGAATTTCTCTTCATATTATCTGCATGGAGTTCAATGCTTGCTTTCCAAATAAATAATTCGACCCATTATGATCTGTCTTTGGTCTAAGTTTTATACCCATTTGATTCTATCTGCACATATTCAATGCATGTATAATGAAAACAAGTCCTAACTCATGTGTGACATATTTCTTATCATGCTCCTTAATCTTTCTAGATTCATAATAGATCACATGACCATTTTGTGTAAGAACTCCACCAATTTCTTCTTTGCAAGCATTTGTACACGTCAGAAAATCTTCATTTGGATCAACAATCTTGAGAATGTGTGTACTAATGAGAAAATTCTTTAACTGCTGGAAACTTTCCTCACATTGTGGTGTCCATTCAAATTCGACTGGTTTCTTCCATAATGACGTAATTGGATGTGCCACTTTTGACAATCCTTCAATAAATATTTTTTTCTATCCAACAAGTCCCACAAAAGGACCTTAATTATGATACATTTTTTGGTGTATGCCATCCCATAAGAGATTCATTCTTCTATAGATCTACCCCTATTCCTTATTTAGAAATGATGTGTCCCAAATAATTAATTTTCTTATGATAAAATGAACATTTACTTAGATTAGCATAAATATTATGCTCTCTTAACACTTGTAATACTAACCTCAAGTGGTCTTCATGCTCCTCCTTTGATTTTGAGTAAGTAAGAATTTTATCAAAGAATACAATGACAAAGTTATCCAAGTAGTTCTTGAAGATTGCATTAATCAAATCAAACATAAAATTCGCTGGAACATTTTTCAAACCAAATGGCATTAGTACAAACTCTTAGTGACCATCTCTAGTTGTGAAAGTTGTCTTACTAATGTCTTCCTCTTTTATTCTTACCTGATGGTAGTCTGACCTCAAATCTATCTTTGAGAAAAAAATTCTCCTCTTAGTTGACCGAACAAGTAATTCATTATAAATAGAGGATATTTATTCATCACGGTGACCTTGTTTAATTGTCTAAAGTCAATGCACAACCTTAGAGTTCCATCCTTTTTCTTTACAAAAATGATCGGATATCCCCAAATGGGAAACACTTGGATGGATGTATCATTTCTTCAATAATTATTCCAACTACATATCTAACTCCTTCAACTCAAGTATACTCATTCTATATGGAACTTTGGAAATCAAGGTATCTCCAAGCATTGAATCAATACATAAATCAATGTCCTTTTCTGATGGAATCCTAGTTTTTCTCCAAAGACATCTTCAAACTCTTTCAATACTAGAAATTTCTCGAGGGTTGGAGTTTGATATTTCAATGTCTCTTCCACACAAGTTACATACAATTGTCACTCTCTTCTGAAGCATCTCTTCAACTGCAAAGATGAAATCACCCTTATATATATAAGCCCTAGACTGCTTGTAACTATCTTTTTCTCTTCTTCATTAAGAAAAAGGCTTGTTATGGCAGTCTATTACTACATTATGTGTATCTAACCAATCCATACTAATAAGAACATCATATGAGCCAAAGAATATTATGTTCACATATGCAAAAGTATTGAGTCCATTCATATTTAATGGAAAAATATTTACTAACTCATTGATCTTCTTTTTTGTTCCAATATCCAATCAAACCATCCATTATTTTATCATGCTCACTTCTCTTTAGATGAAATATTTCAAACAAATTAGGAGAAATATAATAATGAATTTCTCCTTAATCAATTAAAATGACAATATGTTGATTGGTATTATTACCTTCAACCTTAATCATGTTGGATCGATGATATGCTTATTGATTGTCCAAGGATGAGTAGATTCATGGAATGTTTCTGGTCACATCCTCCATTATACCTGGTTCTTGTGCGTTGTGCACAACCCTCATTTTGTCTTCCCTTCTAGGACAATATCTCTATATATGACCTCCTTCATATCCCTAACACTTTATTTTCTACCTTGTTCTTTTTCCCTAAGACTTCTATCCTCGGTCCATTTGAGTTGGATTATGTTGCTAATATGAATTTGGTTGCTTCATAAAGAAACGAGGTTTAAAGTATTTCTTTCTTTGATATTTCTTGTCTCTCTTCTCATTTCTCGAGGAATTTTGTAAATACGTAGTTCCTTTTTTCTTATCATATATGTATTTTCCTTTCTGGATTGTTTTTACAAGAGTCTTGGGATCATTAAACAAAATTTTACCTAAAAGAAATTCTTGCAACCGACTTATGAACCTCTATATATTTACTTTCTCTTCTTTGATATAACCAACATATCTCAACAATTCTAAAATATTCCTTTCACACTCTTCCATGAATATATTTTCGATATTTAGTTCAAACAACTCTTCTATCTGCTTGTCATAACAATGTTTAGATAGGGACTTCTGTTGAAAATACTTTTGGAACTACTTCTATGAAATCCTATTTTAATTGATATGTTTAAATTGTGTCAACTAATGCCACCAAATTGAAGCATTTCCATACAAGTTGTAAATGTAAATTCTAGCTTCCATATTAGAGGAATAATTATACAATTGGAGATACTTCCTCATCCCCAATAACTAGGATTCAACATATTCTCCCTTATTGTTTTCATCATCAAAAGTGTGTGGCTTAATCTCTCTACCTTACCTTGGTATCTCTTCTTCCACATGTCTCCATTTATGGTGTTGATTGGGGACACTTCTGAACTAGTCCTTGATTCTTAGATGTATATGACTTCTGTAGGAGGTGGAAGGTGGTGACATCCATGATCCCTGATAGGAATTCTAGAGTGCTTGGATATTTCATGGAATATCCTCCTTGAGTCTTATTTTCCTTGTTTCTCATGAAAGGAACTTGACCCAATCTACATTTGTCTTTGCAATATATTTAAGCTTTACATCAGTTTCGTGCTCAATTAATTTTCTTTCTCTTGAACCCTTAAAATTCTTTCATTATGAACTCTACAAATATACTACTCCATCTTCAAACTCTTCATTGTTTCCACCACTTCTAATGGTTCAATACTTCCTATGCGCCCTTTAGGTTCCATTGTATAATTTTCTACATTGGTATCCAAACCTTCGGCTTCTTCTTCATAGTTGTATGTATTTTTCCCTTCTTCCATTTTACTCCTCAACATTGCTATTGAAACTATGATTTGTTATCATATCTAATGAAAGAATGTAACTACAATGTGTTAATACAAGTAAATTTTTTGGACACATTTTATTTCCAAAATTCTATAATATTTTCTTATACATATAAGCATTCTAGAAATTACCCTTTTGACAATTTTTTCAAATTAGGGCTACATTGTCAATGTTTGTGCAATAATGAAATATTCTTGAACTTTACAACTTTTGATACTCAAATCCAATGCATGTAGATCTCATAAACAATTCAAAAACACCAATCATTCAATCCATAAGACAAAATATGTACCCTGGGAAAAACCTCCAAATACGAAGGATGAAATACCCAACAATCCTTTGAGTATGATAGATAATTACAGAGAATGATTTACAACACATGAGAAAATTTCCTGATAAGAGATATCAAAGGAACACCAGAGAATAGAGATCACTCGAAACACTGTCTCAACCTTGCCAAGTGCATAACCGTTTAATAGCAAGATTATCCAGTCATACAATGAGAGGTAGCGAATGGTTGCATGCCTTTGTGCACTATGAACACTATGTGCACTACCCATACATTAATGTTTTGCACCTTCCTTGAATTGGATCCAAGTTGTCACCTCGAAATTCTCTCCCATGTAGAAGATACGCGCCTTCCTTCTTTCATTGAGTGTTAACTGCCTTTAACTGAATGTGAACTGATTGAAATGAAATCAAACATCAACTAAGTGCTTGACCATTAGTTAGGAGTTCAACTAAATTTATTTTGTGCTTCATAATTAGTGCCATCCATGAACAAACACTTTGCATAAATCAAGGAGTAGATTCCTTAATTAACTTAAACTGTTTTTCCACAACTGAGACTTAACTAATTCCTTTGCAATTCGAGTTCACTAAAGCTATGCCATGGGAAATTCAAATCCTTACTCTATCTTTGTTCTCATCTTGTTTATCATTAATTAATTTATGCATGGTCCATATGTGTTTAATTAATTAATCATCTTTATCATATCATACTTAGAAGAATTGTTCCATACTAATGGTCATATGTATTGCTCGGGGTCATATAATCATATGCTAATGTAATTAATTCTAGGGGTAGCTAAGTCTTAGAGGAGACTTATAGCACCTAGTGACCATGACTAGAAATACATCACATAACATATCCACATGACTTGATAAAACACAAGTCTATACTTTGATACAACACAATTCTATACTCTTGATAAACATGAGACCAATCATGATACAACACAAGATTTCAACCTTGATACAACACAAGATCCTGATCTTGATACAAAACAAGATCATAGTACAATAATCTTTCATGAATATGACTTGATACAACACAAGATTCCTTAAATTTATACAACATAAGTTTGTGACTGGATACGACACAAGCCCCTTAACTTGATATAATACAAGTTTCTGAACTTGATACAACAAAAGTTCCAGATTTGATACAACACAAGTCCCATGGAGAATGAATCCTGATGCTGTAGGTTCGACACTCCCTCTCAGCAAGGGAGACATTCTCTACCATACCAAGCTTATTTTGGAAGTGTCTGAACTTCATCACAGATAGAGGCTTTGTCATCACATCTGCAATATGCTCATCAATAGATATGTACTGAAGTTTTACAATACCTTTCTAGATCATGTCTCGAATGAAGTGATACTTCATTTCTATTTTTTTCGACTTGTCATGAAACACATGATTTTCAGAAATCTTTATACAACTATGGTTGTCACACCTGATCAATGTAGGCTCTATCTTTTCACCGAACAATCCTCCAAGTAGATTTCTCAGCCACACTGCTTCTCTGCAAGCAGTACTAGCAACAATGTTCTCAGCCTTTGCGGTACTTTGGGAAACTAAACCCTGCTTTCTGCTAGACCAAAAAATCATAGTATAACCCAAGCTAAAACAATAACCGAAAGTGCTCTTTCGTTCAACAATGCTGCCACCCCAATCATAATCAGTATATCCAAGCAATAACACTTCTCTATTGGAGGCATCCTGAGTAGATAAGAAACTATACCATGGAGTTATTTCAAAATATGCTTACCTTCAACCCAGTGTATGTGTTTAAGATCAGTCATGAACTGACTCAAAATGCTAATTGCATCGCAAATGTCTGGCCTCGAATGTATTAGGTACATCAACGAGCAAATGAACTGTATGTCTAATGTGGCTTCCACTGGATCCGATCTAGTCTCAGCCTCATGGAGGTTCCTCAAACTGGAATCCATCGTAGTATTCATGGAATTACAATCCACCATGCCAAATCAACGCAAGATGTCCATAATGTACTTCCCTTGAGATAGAAATATATCGTCATTCCTCTGCCAAATATCAAGGCCTAGGAAGTAGTGCATAAAACCTAAGTCTTTCATATCAAACTTTGACGTAATCTCCATCTGCCACTCAACAATTAGTCTTTCCTCTCCAGTGACGAAAATATCATCCACATATAGGACTAAAATCAGCGGTTGGTCCACTACTTTTAAGAACAAGTTTGATTCTACATCACTCTTCAAGAAAACCAGTTTCTGAAGATAACTATCTATTTTGGCATACCAAGCTCGGGGAGATTGTTTTAACCCATATAAAGTTTTCTTTAACTTGCGCACATGGGACTCCTTCCCATGTATCATAAAACCCTCGAGCTTCTCAATGTAAACCTTTTCCTCAACCTCACCATTGATGAAGGAAATATTCAGATTTATCTGGTGAAGCTTCCAACCCAATACTGATGTAAGTGAAATAATAGATCTATTGGTAGTATACCTGGCTACTGGAGAAAAAATATCCTCATAATCAATGCCCTCTTTCTGAGAAAATCCATGAGCAACAAACCTGGATTTGTACTCATCCATACTGCCATGTCGAGCATGATTTATCTTGTAAATCCATATGGAAGTTACAACTAACTTCCTCTCAGGCTTGGGAATAATATCCTAAACATCATTCTTCATAATAAAATGATATTCCTTTGTCATAGCATCTTTCCACACTTTCTTCTCTGCAGCCTCTTCATATGATGAAGGATCTGAGTCACTAATGTTGCTCATTAATGCAACATATCATGAATACATATCAGGATTCTTTTTCTCTCTAGAAGTTCCTACTAGTGCTCCATGCTTCTCAACATTTCTCAATATATCTTGAAACCATGTTTGCCTCCTCTTAGTAGGAGGTTCATCAACCAGTTCAACTGGTTCATCAATGATAGGTAGCTCTGCATGCTCTACTAGATTCTGCCCCTGAACATCAAAAGGGGAAGAATCATCATCATGATCCTATGATATAGGAGCCTCAACCTCCTCTGTCTCTAGATCACATTCAAGATCTTTTAACCACTTGAATGATTCCTCCTCATGAAAGTCACATCTCAACTAACCTCAACTCGTCTCTCACCAGGTACATATATTCTGAAGGCCTTGGAGGTATCAATGCAACCCACAAAATTTCCCTTCTTTCCAGAAGGTTCCATATTGGTTCTCTTTTCTTTTGACATGTGAATATACATAAGACATCCAAATATTTGAAGATGTGACATGTCTGGTTCTCACCAGTGAACACCTGTTCATGTGTTTTCTCATCAAGAACTGCATGCATAATTTTGTTCTGTATATACACTATTGTACTAGTAGTTTCTGACCACAAATAAGCAGATAGATCCTGATCATGTAACATGGGTTTTGCATCCTCACAACCAATTTTGTTCTTTCTCTATGCAACCCCATTCTGTTGTGGGTCGTAAGGAACTATTAACTGTCTACATATCCCTGCATCACTACAAATCTCATTAAAAACATTTGATTCAAATTCTCCACAATTATCATACCTTAAGGAACGGATATGCCTACTTTTCAGATTCTCAACTAAGACTTTATATTCTTGAAATTTACTGAAGGTTTCACTTTTGGATTTCATGAAGTAAATCCAGGCCTTACGGGAGAAATCATAAATGAATAAAGCATAGTAAATATGTCCACTAAGGGAAGGGGATGACATGGGTCCACATACATATGAGTGCACTAAATATTGTTAAGTTTTTAATGGTTATATCAGATATTATAACATTTAGCATCATAACAGCATAACCATAAGCAAAATATCACTGGAAGATAGACACGCACAACCACACAAAAGAACACAAAGATTTATCCTGGGAAACCCTCATGGGGAAGAAAACCCAAAAAAATTTCCTCTGTATAAGATGTATAAAAAGTAAAAGACAAGACCCCAGACAGGTGTGCCTCCTCCAACAGATCTCTCTCTCTCTCTCCTATGCACTGTGCGCAAGTGAGTGTGTGTTCAAATGAGGAACACATCTCCTCTATTTATACTCTTTTCGTCATTTGACATTCAACCTAACAAGCCGACCCCAACTTAACTAAGTAGGCCGACTTCACTTAGGAAGACTCAATACAGTATTATATTATATTTATTAGGGTGCTAAAGACCCAACACACAATGGAGGCTTTACTTCATGACTCTACGATGACCAAATACAATAGTAACACCCCGTTGGAGGAATAATAGCATCTCCCTTGGGTTACATCAGTAAAAATACATTTAGAATATCCTTTGAAGTTACAATATTCAACACTCCCCCTTAACGAGAAGGTTATTCTACTGACAACATCGTCATAGATTATAGGATACCATAGAGATAGTATCTGCAACATCATGGAGGCTATACATCTATATGTCACATGAAGTTTTCAACATTCATCAGTAACTAGAATATCTACTCTTCAATGTCTTCATCTTCTGCATCACACGATCACTTGATCCTTTTGCAACAACGCTTTGATATTTCGCCTTCGTGACAATACTTTGATCTTTTGATCCTTTGCAGTAGTACTTCGATCTTGTGATCCTTTGCAGCAACACTTCGATCTTTTGATCCTTTGCAGCAACACTTCAATATTCTGATCCTTTGCAGCAGCACTTCGATCTTCTGATCCTTTGTATTAATTTGATCCTTTGCAACAACACTTCGATCTTCTCGATCCTTTGCAGTGAAACTTTGATCTTCTCGATCCTTTACAGTAGCACTTCGATCTTTCTCGATCCTTTGTAGCATCACTTCGATCTTATGCAGTAGCCTTCTGATCTTCTCGATCCCTTGTAGCAACACTTTGATCTTATGCATCAACCTTCTCATCTTCTCGATCCCTTGTAGTAGCACTTCGATCCTTTCGATCCTTTTACAGTAGCACTTCGATCCTTTGTAGCAGCACTTCAATCCGTCTTGATCCTTTACAGCCACACTTCAATCTACTTGACCCTTCGCTATTGTACTTTGATCTACTTGATCCTTTTCCACCACGCTACCTGCAGTACACATGATCTATTTGCGGGATGATAAATCCCGATCACTTTAGGACACAATTCCAAGGACGATGCAATCCTCCATCAGCATGATCCATGAAATCAATTAGCTAAATCATATACAACTAGATGTAGATCTTGACTGCACCCAGTTCCGTCCCTATCGTCCGTGAGGAATCATCATTGACCATCCATACCACACAGGTTAGGACCACTCATAAGCGAGTGTTATACTACGGTATCTACACTCACGTGTAGGTATACTCTACCATGTAAAAGTATTGTCTGCAGAGTAGATCTCAACCGCATTCAAAATGTAGGCCCAACGTAGAACATCCATACCACACAGGTTAGGACCACTCCCAAGTGAGTGTTATACTACGACGTCCGTGAGGACTCATCATAGAGAATCCATACCACAAAGGTTAGGAACACTCCCAAGCGAGTGTTATTCTATTGCATCTACATATGAATGTAGGAATACTCTCCATACAAGAGTATCATCTGTAGAGCAGATATCGACTACATACAAAATTTTAGTCCTGTCATCCGTGAGGACTCATCGTAGACCATCCATACCACTAAGGTTAGGACCACTCCTGAGCGAGTGTTATTTTACGGTATCCACAACTGAATGTGGGTACTCTCCATGAGAGTAAAATGGCCATCCTTAGCTAGTAAGGACCACTCTCATGAACATAGTGTTATACCTGCTATCCTCGAGAGAGGATACTATTGTCCACAAGTGAATGTGGGTACTCTCCATGTGAGAGTAGAATTTGCAGGGCCATACTTAGCTAGTAAGGACCAGTCTCATGAACAAAGTGTTATACCTGCTATCCTCAAGAGAGGATACTATTCTTCACAAATAAATGTTGGACCTTGTCAGCATCTTCAGGCGTACTTTGCCTCTTTCATGCTGGAGCATCACTGTCATCCCATCATTGATTCTAGTCTCATCATCACTCCCCATTTTCCTTGTATTGCAATTCCATGCAAAGTGTCACGAATTTTGACAACAATAGCATAGAATCTTTGATTTGTCAAAGCCTTTAGTAATCTCTTTCTTCTTTGCATGGAATAACTTCTTAGGAGAGAAAGGCTTCCTCCCTTTCTTGGTTCTTTCCATGAGGGTAAGATTATCCTCCTTAGTTCTCATGACAACTTTTTTTTGTATGCGCCCTTCTTCTTGGATACAATCATTCCAAAGTATTTTGAAGTTAGGCTTCTCTTCTCCTCCATTTATCGCATCAAGAAAGGTCTCATATGAGGAGATTCCGTCGATGGAGGTTTGAATAAGGTCATCCTCATTCGTCTTCACACCGATTCTTGCAAGTTGATCCTTCACTTGTGAAATATTTGTGATGAAGAAAACTACGGTCTCATCTCTTTCCATATTCATGTTGCACAACTTGTTCTTCAAATCCCTCTTTTGAGTAGGGTCCTTCTTCTCATAAAGATTTGTGAGTGTGTCAAAACACTCCTTTTCCGTATTTAATGGTCTGATCACCAACATGAGGTTGTCCTTCCCAGAGTCATATAGGATCCTCTTTGCCTTTGCTTGATTATTCTTATAATTGGTTCGTCCTACATTTGTAGTAGAATCTTTGATCACGATGGTCACAAAAGAATCAAGATCATGTCTTCCATAATGTTAATCACCCTCTCCTTCCATGTGTTGAAGTTTGATGTGCCTTCAAGTTGGTCTTTCGATCGGATGGATATTGATGTCATTGCTTCAAGATATTTTCTCAATGATTCAAGATCTACGTGGGTTTAGAATGTTTATACAAAACTAAGCTCTTTCACACCCCTTCTAATATACCATGCCAATGTTTGAGCAATAATGAAAGATGATTGAACTTTAAAACTTTTGATAATCAAATCCAGTGCATGTAGATCTCATAATAATTCAAACACACCAATCATTCAATCGACAAGACACAAGATGTAACCTGGGAAAACCGTCCAAATATGGAGGATGAAAAACCCAACAATCCTTTGAGTATGATAGATAATTGCAGAGAATTATTTAAAACATGTGAGCATATTGCATGATAAGAGATATCAAAGTAGAGCTAGAGAATAGAGATGAATCGAAACACTGTCTTAACCTTTCCAAGTGCATAACAATTTAAGAACAAGATTATTCAGTCATACAATGAGAGGTAGCGAATGGTTGCATGTCTTTGTGCACTATGAAAAATGTGTGCACTAACCATACATTAACCTTTTGTGCCTTCCTTGACTTGGTGCCAAGTTGTCACCTTGAAATCCTTTCCCATGTAGATGATACGCACCTTCCTTCTTTCACCGAGTGTTAACTACCTTTAAATTAATTGTGAATTGATTGAACTGAACTGAACTGATTGAATTGAATGTGAATTGATTGAACTGAATGTGAACTAATTGAATTGAACTCAATCAACAACTAACTGCTTGACCATTATATAGGATTTTAACTCAATGTCTTTAGTGATTCACAATCAGTTCCATCCATGAACAAACACTTTGCATAAATAAAGGAGTAGATTCCTTAATTAACTTAAATTTGTTTTTCCACAACTGAGACTTAATTGATGTCTTTGCAATTAGATTTTACTGAATCTCTGGCATGGGAAATTTGAATTCTTACTCTATCTTTGTGCTCATCTCATATTTCATTAATTAATTTTTTCATGGTTCATATGTGTTTAATTAATTAATCATCTTTATATTATCATACTCGGAAGAATTGATCGATACTAATGATCATATGTATTTCACCAGGTCATATAGTCATATGCGAAAGTAATTCACTCTAGGGGTAGGTAATCCCTATAGGAGACTTATAGCACCTAGTGACCACGACTAGGAATACATCACATAACATATCCACATGACTTGATACAACACAAGTATAGACTTTGATACAACACAAGTCTACATTCTTGATGCAACACAAGACCAGTCTTGATACAACACAAGACTCCAATATTGATACAACACAAGATTTCGACCTTGATACAACACAACATCCTGATCTTAACATCCTGATCTTGATACAACATAGGATCACAATACATACATCTTTCATGAATAGGACTTGATACAATGCAATGTACTAACTTGGCACAACACAAGCTTCCTTAACTTAATACAACATAAGTTACTAACTTGATACAACACAAGTCCCCTAACTTGATACAACACAAGTTCCTTAACTTGATACAACACAAGTTCCATACTTGATACATCACAAGTCTCCTTGAGAGTGAGTCCCGTTGCTATACATAAATATGATGATTCATATTTATTCCCCTAGTAATTATTTTTCCAATGACTATAATCATACTCATTTCTAATCTTAGATTTGAAAGTTACAACCCTCCAAGGGTAGCAATTTTGACTAATTTTGCAATTTTCCTGTAGCTGCACTTAATCTCAGGGACCAATTTTTGTCACATGTAGAAGAAAACAAGCAACAAAACAAGAAATTTTTATTTTTTATTTTTGGATTGGGTGATAATATAACATAATATGGCGAGTTCTCAACAACTTATAGATCACAAATATGATGCTCCAATCAATTTCTACATAATTCTAGAATTTCCAAATTTTACTTTTTGCACTTCTTCCAAACTTAATTTTTTGGTGAGAACAACTATCTAAAAAATGGATAAAAAATGGAAGAATTTCAATTGAACAAAGTTTTTCCAATTATTAAGGAGATAAAAATTCAACTAAATAAATTTTTCCAGTTTGGGCATCTCAAATCACTTTTACTTCCTCCAACTTTTCTAGTATCACCAAAAGGTTTCCTATAATGACGGGTTTTGGATTATTTTGGCATATCCACTCAAAACCCTTAGTATTCATCCAAATAATCTAGTAGTTATATCCATGTCTAGTCATAGACTACACTGGCCAAATTTCATCATTAATAGGGCCCTTGTCAAAAAGTTGGGTTCAAGTCTTCAAAAGTCACTAATCCTCCATTTCCAAACATATGGAGTTGAATAGGACAACACTCCTTTTTTGTATAATTGTAGTCCTCCTTGCTATGGTCTTACTTAAGAGATTTCATCAAATTTTAACTTAATATGATCCTATTATGTCCAAAATAAGAGAAAAACCATAGATTTTTAAAACTTTACCATCTACTAATGTGGCATGGAACGTGGGGGGAATGGTGCCCACTTGTAGTCTACATATCACATGAAGGGACTTCCATACCATCACTTATTTCCCAAATATTCCATGTCACCATGGCCCTTTAAAACATCACAAATCATTGATTTCATTTCCTTATCAAATCCTGACTAGTCACAGAGTTTAATTTTCTCCTCTTACCATTTTCCTAGCCACCACGATGAGATCTCGATATTTGATATCATCTTGAAAACTATCTGAGTTTTTTTTCTAAAGGGTTCGTTCATTTCCTTTTACTCTACTAAGTGTCACAACTAATATGGATTGTAAATATATTACATGATTTATTCTTGATAGTTCATACTATTACCCCCTCTATTAGATCACTTCTCCCAACACAAATAGTCACAATATGTTGATCTCATGCATTTGTGAAATAAGGTCTTGTGTTATGGCCCGATCGTTTTTCCTAACGAAAACCATCATGATCTATTGATATGGGTGAGCTCAATATGATATGGCCTAAGGGGGGTGTATATGGGGTTAAATGTATATGTTATGGTCCCAAGGGGGGAATATATGGGGTTAAATGTATATGTAATGACATAAATGGATAATTAATAGGGTCTACATGTGCAATAGGTGAATAGGATTACATATAGATCATGTAGTCATTGGATACATGAATGGATTAGGCTATTTGTAGGAGGTTCTCATAGTCTTCAAGGAGTTGTTGTATATCTCATTTATCTTATAGGATATCTTGGAGGTTTTCTCCATGTTAACATTGTTGTACATGGTGTATATGATGCTATCTTAAGTATTTGGTTCAATATAACACACTTAAATCTCAGTTGTTCGTGCTCCTGTCCCCTCCATTATAGTCCTATCACTTACCTTATCATGAAAGGATGTGATTTTTTGATATGAGTGGACTTATTTAATTTGGGCCCCATGACATAACCTAGTTTCCATACTTTCTACATGGATTCCACTATGCATATGAACCGACCTAGCATTGCCACCTATATCCCCAAATCCACATGGAATGAAAAAACAAATGAACACCAGAGGAAGCATTGAAGTCACTTGCTCATAATTGATAAGCAAAGCTACAAGTTGCTCTTCATTCACCTGAATTAAACCAACAAAGTAAACAAACGCTGTCAATGTCTATGTTGGTTTTCCAAATCCAAAATACTACTAAAGGTATATATTTAAATGAATTTTAAAACATAATAAGTGGTTATGTCAAATATTTTTCCAACTAACAAAAACTGGAATAATGTATCAAGTTTCATTTTCATTAAAAAAAATATTATACAAGTGAAATAAGCTCCCTTCTTTATTTCCCAAGCGCAAAAAAATAATATAGTTGTTCATTAAATTCATTTGAGAAAGAAAAAACCCTAGCTCATGTGGAATAAGTGTGGTTCTACTACGCCATTTATACAAAAATTATTACCTTAATATTACAAGTCCAAAGAATGAATATTTAACTATAACTAGTTATTAAAGTAGCGCTTAAGTCACTGCTATTTATAATATACTCTTTTGATAGTAGTGTATATTTATAGCGTAGGTAGACAAAAGGAGCTTCAACTTTGATTTTCAAATAAAGAATGACAGGATTTTGATTCATAGTGTAAATTTAAATAACTACATATAGAACATATATGTTGGTTGGTTTCCACATGATCGACCCATTGAAGGGTTCCCACCTCTTCAATTATGGTTCTGCGGAGTAGGGTTTGGACGTACAGGCCTGGCCTGCAGGTTGCACAGGTTTGATCTCGTCAGCTGCTATGCTAGACATCCCGTGGTGGAAAATATGGGGTAGGTTCATCTGCGTACGGTGTGGAAGTGGGAACCGTTTCGGATGCCGCGAGGTCTTCATGCTCCCTGTTTAGGGTTCTTATTTTACCTATGGGTTTTATCTTGTGGTAATTGGTTATTTACTGCTTGTTGTTCTTGAGGTTTTACTGTTTTATCTTGGTCAATGGCTGACGAGGATTTGGTGAACTATTTTTATGAACACCTGGAGGATGGTATATTCTGGTGGGGGCCAGGTGGTAGGAGCTTGTTTGTTGAGGTGGATTTAACTCATCCTTGGGCGGAGCAGTTACCCTTGGCCAATACTCCTCCTGGTGCTCGAGAGGCAGTTTTTTCCCCTGCTGACTTGCTGCTGCCTTCCTCTTCGTTCAACCATCCTTTTGAGGATTTTTTGGCTTTCTCTAGCGATAGCACTCGTGGCATGGGTCGTGGTAAACTGGGTTGTGTGGGTAGTTTTGATGCGGATTCGTTCCCTACAGTCGGTGTGCCAGAGGTTGGTGGGTTTCGAGAGTTTTGAATGATGTAGTGCTGGGGTGTAGTGGTTTTCATACGGAGAAATAGGCATGTAGTATTAGGGTTAAGGATGTCTCGGGCACCCACGAGCATTATGTTCTGTGCATCGTCACGTGCCCATCCCTGAATCCTAGATCTGAGCAGGAGAGAGAAGTGGTCGGAAGGGGCGGAAATAAGGGAGGACATATTCACAGGAAATCCTTTGTCAAAATTTTTAGGCCTGAGTATATTTATGCTTTGGGTGAGGATGTTAGTTGGGAAATGATTATGCAGATGAAAAATTTCTCTTTGGTGGGGAGGGTGGTTGGTAGGCAGTTTTCCTTGAAAACGGTCGTGAAATGGGTGGAGAATTGCTGGAAGGAGGTTCTTCGGGTGGTCCAGGAGGTGGTGGGTTTGACCCGTGGATGGTTTGGCTTCATTTTTTAGCGTCAGGAGCATGTTTAGTGGGTACTTGGTCAGAATTGGTCTTTGGATCATACCCCATTTTGTTGAAACCATGACATCTCCTATTTGATGCGAGCAGGGAGCGTGTGGATCTGGTGCAAATCTGGGTTAGATTTTCGGGCCTGCCAATGCATTATTGGTCTGAAGAGCATTTTAAGAATCTTGGGAATATTTTAGGGACATTTTTGGAGGCAGATCTGTCTTTCAAGGAAACAAAACTATTAAGGGTTTCCTATATTCTAGTTAATATCAATATTCGGCAGGGTCTTGCGGAAGACATGATGTTGTCATGGGGCCGATTTCAGATAAAACAGATTCTGGATTATGAGAATGTGCCTTTCATATGTAGGTGGAGTCATGTTTATGGACATCCAGTGTTTGACTATAGTCTCCCAGTGAGAACTTTAAACGGGCACAGACAACAACATGGATCAAAACAGAGTGTTATGGATGGTAGGAACTCGACCCCGTCGTCTCCTCCAGGTCCAGTGGAACTCGTGGGGGTTGAGGTTGAAGTTGTCAGTAATGAGGCATATGAAATGGTCTTGGTCCCTGTGGAGGTGGTTGTCAAGCCGACCGCGGATCCTCCCTTTCCAGAGGTATTGATTCCGAGTATTTCTTCCTTTTCCCTTTCCCCGTCAATAAACTTATTTACAAATAGTCTGAAATTTACTGGGATGGATTGGGTGAAAAAGCTTAAAAATTTGACTATTACTTCTCAAACTTTGGAGGTCCTTATTCCCATTTCTACTGCAATGTTGGAGGAACCCCCTCCGGTGTTGGTCCCTGCTCTGTCTGATGAAGGGGGTTTTATCTCCCCTTCCCCTTCGGAGTCTTCGAATTCAGGTTATTTTCTTCGATCGTGTTCTAAGGGGTCTTCGGTGGGTTTGGGAAATTTCTCTCTATCAACCCCTAGGGGGAGAGGAAGGAAATCCCATATTGCAAAGGCTCAGTCCAAAGCAAGGAAAGATGTGTTGGAGGGCCCAGCAACAATCCATTGAGAGGGAACTTAGAGCAATGCATGCCAAGAAGAAGGGTCATAGATGAAGTTAATGTCTCTAAATTGTTGGGGTCTTGTTGGTCCCTTGAAAAGATTAGCGTTTCGCAAGGTGGTTGACTTAGAACGCCCTGATGTGGTCACTAATACATGTGGACATTTTTCCCACAAACTTTCGTTGCTAATTTCAACACTTGTGCATTGCTTTAGCAACGAAAATGGCACCTTCGGTTAGTGGGAAAATTTTCGTCACTGTAGCAACATTTTCTGCATTTTCTTGCAATTGCGATGATTGACAAACGTCCGAATTGCGACGAACAAAATACTTTTACTGGGATGACGTTCCGTCGCTATTTTGACAAAATGTTGAAAATGTTCATCACTATTGTGACCAAACTTTAGCGAAGAAGGCTTGACTGACCGTTGCTATAGCGACGAAAGGTAATGTTATTAAAAAATGAGTAGAGTTCTTGTAACCCTTCTTTCGTTGGTTTAGCAACGGATCGACATTGGTATAGCGATGACGGGTTCATCGCTGTAGTGACGATAGGCAATTATTTGTAAGAAAAAATAATTTTGTGACGAACACTACATTGGTTTAGCGAAGCCTGTTCGCTCGTTTAGCGACGCATGTCCGTTGGTTTAGCGACGCATGTCCGTTGGTTTAGCGACGCTAGGAAAGTATTTACAATTTTTTTTTTTTGTGACGAACACTTCGTTGGTTTAGAGATGACGTTGCGTTGGTGTAGAGACGAAGGCACTGTCGCTCTAGCGGCAGTAGGAGAATTAAAAAAAAATAGAACTTTGCGACAAACGTTTTGTTGGGTTAGCGACGACCTTTCGTTGGTTTAGTGATGAAGTGGTCGTCACTATAGCGATGGAAGGTAACTAAAAAATAATCTAGTTGCGACGAAAGGGCACGTTGATTTAGAAACGGAGTGGCCGTCGCTATTGAGACGGTAGGAAATTTAAAAAAAAAAGCAACCATCTTGCTATACTAGCGACGAAGTTGTCCATCGCTAGTATAGCAAGCTTGTCGACACTTGAGAAGCCTCCCCACCAGTTATTTTTTGGTGTATGCATTAGTGCTTCTTGCACCTTTCAGTGTCAGTGTTAACAAGGAATTCAGTCCATAGTAATTTCAGCGTTAAAACCAGGAATTTAGTCCACAGTATTGTGATACATGCTTACAAGGCTAAAAGCAAGATCTATGTTAATCTCGATACACCGGTACATCAATTTTTTTATATTAATAAAAGACTAAGATTTTTCTTTCTATGAAAAAAAAAACACAAAATCATTATTAACATCAACCATATTGCATGTATCAGAATCAAGACATCCATCGCAAGCTTTGCTTCAATCATGAAAAAATCAATCACACCTTGCCCCATAAAGTTCAACCTTTCTTCTAATTCACTTCTACGTGAAACCGAAATTCTTGTTCAAAGTTCATGTGGTTCGAATACCATTGGTCAAAATATAATGAGTCATTACAAATACATTCACACACAAAATGTACTGTACAAATGACAGTACTTTTTACATTGTATTGACTTGCGTTGGCTCTCACATCAAACATCTCCCGTGTTCTCTTATAATTGTATTCTCTCATATTGATAGTACATGATATTGTCATGTAATGGATTAAATAGTACATGATGACATTGGGCTTATAAATAAAATAACGGGCCTATAAATAAAGGAAATTTCTTAATTAAAATAAGCACTCGAAAAAATATTACGCTTTAATAAGTTGGAATTCAATGAGCCCTCCTTTAACTTAACAAAATTCCCTCAATTAACTAAACAAAATTGTTATTAAAATAAGTTGTAGAAATCATATCATTATACTCTTTAAAAGTAGTATATAATCTTCATCATTCAAGACCCTCGAGTACTATAATTTCTAATACTTAAAATCAATCCATTTCACACAAATACAAGCCCAGACACAATAACCGATTCCGAGTTAAAAATAAATAAATAATGGATATACCTCGGGGCATTAATAAAATGATCACAATCATAATGCTAATAAAAAAATCTCCTTGATTTGTTCGTATAGACATTGTCTATCTTAGGAAAATTTAGTGTGTAGACAGTAATTACACAATGGAATTCTTTCTTTTCAACAATGTTTACTTGCTATTTCGCTTTCCTCTACGCCCACCTATGCTAATTTGGCCTTGCTAAATTGTCACTCGGTTCATCAACAAACGTGTAATTCATTGACAAACTTTGTGACCAACTTTGAGCATTACTTTATTAATGTGGGGACAAAAGGACAAAACTATGGCCTTGCTAAATAGCCATACTTGGTTCATCGACAAACTTGTAATTCATTGACAAACTTGGTAATGAACTTTGAGCATTACTTTATTACAATAGGGAAAAGGTACAAAACTCTATGTTACCATGATGCAACTCCAAAGCGGTGTAGAAAGGATAGGGACGAACTCTCTATGTGACCAAGGTGCACCGGGATTGCAATGCAATGTAGAAAATAACTTTTAGTGCCCTGTGACATCCAATGTTATGAATTTTATCCATATTTAAGGTTGACCAGTGCAATGTGCATGACACGTTCATCAGAAAAGCGTCTTTGGGAGTGACTAGCAAAAGATAGAAAGAAAAAAACACCATTTTTAGAATGTCGAAACTGTGGCAAGTAAGAAAATGAAGACAAAGCAAATGTTCACAAATTCTGGGGGGAATGTTTTCAAGCACCAAACTCGTTTTCATTCAAGTTCCACCTATTATAGCAGTAGCTATATTTTTTTAACATATCGTAGCAATGGATATAGAGAGTCTGATATATACTTCCGTTGGTTTTTTTCATGTAACATGATTTGCTGTGTATAAGCACATATTGATTTTAGTTTTGAAATAGAGCAGAGTTCTCTTCAGTTTGGTGTGTTTTAAAATTAGCTTCTAAAATAGTATAGGCAACCAACAAGTATGGGGGGTTGTACATTTATTGTTAATTAGGTAGTGGGAAAATGCCAAACTGATTCTAAACTTCTTTCTGATTGGGAAATGTGAAAGAAACAAGTCGAAAACTTAGCTCTGAATGAGGTAAGAACAAATTTTCATAAGCTGTCTAGAGAGCCTTGTCTATTAAGGAAAGTCTGTTGGTTGCTCAAACAAAACATTGGTGTAATAGCAATGGCAGATTGTATATAAGGTTGCAAATAACCCTATGGGAGCAGTGATGAAAAGGAAGAAGCAAACACGTAAGGCTCTGATGCTGTTGTAAAGACTTGAAATATATATTTTCCCTTGCAAAGAATATTTTGAAACACTTTTCTATCATAAACTGAAGAACAAGAGTGCTGCTGCTATATGTTTTGGTTTTGCAGTTTTTCTCAATAAGGTTGCTTGCTGTTCTAGAAGACATCCATAAGTCAAAATAGTCATATTAATATGGAAAAGAGTATATTAAATGAAAAGTTGAAGTGAAAGACAACTACCATAAATGAACATATAACATACAAAAGACAAAGGGCATGACCATTCAACACCTACTTCACATATCCCGTTGCCCTGCTGAAACTGCTCTGTCATAACACGAAGTGTACTTGTAGATACATTGTAACTGGAGTTCATGCCTGGATATGTGGGTGTTATGATGGGCATATGATGAGTCTGATCCTCAGGGTTTTTCGAGGATCCCAAACTGGAAACCCTAATTCTGCTTCCTTTATTGAACGAATCATCATAGGATTTGTCCAGCGCCACTGGGTATAAACACGGAAGAAACGAGATACCAACATGCGAGGAACAACATTGGGATAAAGCTGACAAACCTAAGCAACTAACAATGCCCAATTTACACCACCTAAAAAACCTATAACCTGCACAAAGTTCTCAATATCTTTCGGTTGATATTTATACTGTTAAAGTTGATAGGCCGCATAACCTATAAAGTTTACAGCACTCAACTAACTCACATTTGAGTATACACCGTGTCTTTTAGCCCAGAACTTCATGCGTGTGAGTGTGGAGCGAAAATGCTGCAACCACAAATTGCACCAACCCAAAATAAAAAGGACTGAGTAAATGTGAACTAATCCAAGTTAGATTTAGAGACAAATTGATGATAAAGTAAATTAGATGAATAAAATCCACCTCAACATTTGGAACAAGAAGCACTATCTATTCGTTAACTCGACAACCATTAATACTTCTCACAGTCTGTTCGTCCACATTGTACAATATTGATTCCTGTGAAATGTCTAGTTCCTGGAGCAAAAACCATATCACTTGGCAACTGAAAAGAATGACAAAATCATATTCAAAAAAATTAAATTGGGAATTAGTTTCTTTGTTGTTATCCCTTTTTAAGGGAATATCAATGAATTAATGTCAAACAGGGGTTTTAAGTAAAACATTTGTGTTAAGTCCTTTATAAATCCCAATGTTGAAATGGTTATACAACAATTAACTCAAACATTGGAAACTACTGAAAAAATTCACCATATAGCAAGCAAACACCCCTTAAGTTAGGTCCTATAAAAAACCATGAACTGAAATATATAGAATGAATTGTTGATTGGCATGGGAAACCAAATTCATGTTTAGTGACATAAAAAGAAAAATAATATAAAAAATAATTGATAGTCGATAAATCGATAACATGAAGAATGTCCATGATAACATGTAGCTAGGCATGGATAACTCACACTTGAACCAATGTCACTAGAAGAATATGAGAAATAAAAAAAATATTCCACACTGTCTTCCATTCCATAACTATCTCTCAACCATTTAATCCCTATCTAAGTGATCCAACCACAAACTATGTGAGTGTGTTAGTGAAATGTACTATATCTTTCATTTGTATTGGAAATGAAGTGTTCTCCCAAACCTCCCAGCCAATGTGAATGTGAATGTCGCTCTAGTCGTTTCGGTCTGCTTAGTTAAAGTTTTGGTTTTTACCCTACCATTTCCTCCCATCAATCATCAATGTTCTAACTATCTTCAGCAACGTCGATTTAGTGCAAGTATTTAGTCAATTTTTCTTACGAGGCATTATAAAGTTCCTGTGAAGGTTTTGTGGATTGCATTGCGAACCTGGTCAGGAGTGTGCATGACAGATGTTGGTGCAATACGTGTGCGGAAAGTTTATATGCTTGCATGCGAGTGAGTTAAAGCCCATTCTAGTCGATTTTGTTAGACCATCATCCTCGTCAGCACAACAGCAGAGCTTCTTCTAATGGCAGCAGGTGCTACCTTTCTCTCTTCCTCAGTCTCTTGCACATTTCCTCCTTCAAAATCAAACTTATCTGGAAAGCAAAGCCACATCACATCCTCTTCCAACAGCCTCAGGAATGGGAAGTTATTAAAACTAAGTGCTCATCCAAGAGGGAAGTGGGGTTTTAGAGAGGCTTAAGATTGGACACTAAGACAAGTTTAGGACCTAATGTTCGAGTGCCCAACTGGTCAGAATGGAACGGGGCAAAGAGGAGAGCCATGGATTCCAAAGCATCGAGGGGTTCAGTGACAACGAATAACCCTTCATAATGGTACAAACGAGATGCCCTAGAACGTTTTTGGCACAGGAGGATCATTCCTACGTTGACTCAGCTGACTCCCTGGGAGGCCTCCAAGTGGCTAGCAGTGGCAGCTATTGTTGTTTGGGCAGCCAAAATTACTCTGGGAGTATTGTTGAATCCGTTTGTGTGGATGTATGGTAGTTGGTTTCTGATAGTTTGGCCATGGCCAATAACTGTTTTGTTGGGACTTGCCGCTCTCTTTGCTGCCTTCAGAAAGAGCAAAGGGAAGGCTGGAGAACAGGAACAACTGTTTATTGTAGCAGTCTCACTTTTATGGCTTATTATAGTCCCTCCGTCTCATTTCAATGGATATATAGAAGGTTGGCCGGTGATGCTTTTTATTGTATATTTTGGTTTCTTAATGATCAAATTTTACATTAGATATACTCTCTATGAAGATCTAAACCCTGGGCCTGATGACAAGCAGTGGAAAACCAGGCCTTCCAGAATTGTTCAAATCGCTTTCGTTGCGTCTGTTGTTGGGGGGCACTTGCTGGATGCATATGAGAGTCCCACACTATCTACAATTCCAGGTGGATGGAACAATGTCATTCCTCCCTTGTTCTCTTCTTTACAATGGCACTGCATTACAATGCAACACACTACTTGGGAAAGTACTGTGACAGACTTGTAGTGCCTATAACTGTGGTGATGTTCGGTCCCTACTGATGGATTCGTCATCCAATATACACCAGCTATATGCTTTTATTTGCTGGTTATTGCATTTCCCTTCGCGCATATATCAACTTATTTTTACTTCTTGTATTATGAACATAGGGCCAAGTTGGAAGAAGATATGCTGGTGGAGGCTTTTGGGTATCTCTATACAGGTTATAGGAAGAAATTCAGTGGAAAATATATTCCTTTTGTGTACTGAGACATGAAAAATCTTCTAGTCAGCCAACAATGACAGTAAAAACGATTTTGTCATCGCCAATCTATTATCTTGGGCTTATTCTTGAAGGTAATTAGTGTCAACTGCACAGTATTAACATGCTGTTATTATGTGCTTGTTAAATTATTCTCTTTTAAACTTGTGTCTCGTGATTGTAATCCAGTGGAAGTAAGGAATAGAAATATGATGGGTAATTTAAAAGTAATGGATCCCATATTTGACTGGGGAACATGACAATTGTTACAAACAGTCTATTCAATATTGTATCTGTTACAGTTCCTGTTTTTTTCCGATGGAAGTAGGTAATATACATATGGTCTAGCTGCTAGTAAAAGCCTTATAGCTTGACGGCCTACAGAGCTGTACGTATTTTATTTTTGTGTTGATGTTGATAACGCAGTCACGTAAGTATGAGAGAAAAAATTAAGGTGTCCCTAAATTCAAAGGGTACTTTCTGCTACTATATACGAATCTGTCAAACACATCTTTTCTTGCAGTCTGTTGAGCCTTGGTTTCATCTTCATGCATCACTATTATATAGTGCTCTGTTTAATGCCACATTCTCCAAATCTCAAATTTATAACCGTTTCTTTGCCTTCTAACATGGGAGTGTGAGATTTGAACTTTGCACGTTTTGTAAAAATTAACAATGATTTTACTGATACACCACGCGGTCATCCCCTGGATGATTGGACATGAGTTTCTTCCTTTGTTCACAATTATTTTCAGTAATGTGCTTTGAAAGTAGTGCTTTCTTCAGTGCAGGTGTCTTGTGTCCGCTTTAAGGACCTTGACAAGAGTTGCCTTGCCACAAAATGTACATGGCCGGATGGTGCTTCAGTTGAGCTCCATGGTTCATGTTCTAATTTTTTAATAAATTTGATCAAATATCATGATTGAGAAAATGATGTTTTCAAAAAACAATTTCTCATTGAAAGGTAGGCCCCAAACCAAATTGAAGGAAAGTTGAATCATATATGATGGAGTTGGGAAAGCTCTATTTAGTTGTTAATGACTATATTTTTCATATTTTTTCCACATAACTGTATTTTTCATTTACTAAAGGATTCTTTCTATTTGAGTCAAAGTGAAATCTCCCCATATTTTTTCCACATAACTGTATTTTTCATTTACTAAAGGATTCTTTCTATTTGAGTCAAAGTGAAATCTCCCCTCTATTGGGACTCATTTGGTTGGTAAAAGCAAGGTTTTGTTATTGCCCCTACCAATGTTTGATTCTCCCAAGTGACATGCTTGTCCCTCACAGGCCATCTCAGCCATAAAAGTGGGCAGACTCATGTAGTTGGGGCCAGCAGCCAGGTGCAAGTCGTGGGAGATTTTGGTGGAGTAGATAACCCTCACTTGCGATTGCTCAGCCAAATGATACATTGTTTGTTGTGAGACACACTTGCTTCAATGCAATAAATACCCATTTTGGGGAAGGTGTCACTCACATTGTTGACTGGAAGCATCTGCAGAAAAAGTGTGCAATATCCCAACTTACAAAATACAGGGAGAATAAAGTCATCTAGAAATTGGTGTCCATATCTCAAGGTTGCACAAGCTTACCCGAATCAAAATGGAAAATATGTTGCTTTCAGAACCATTGTCATTGTAGAATGGAGGCGACATAAAACTAAAAATAAGTTTATATTAATGTACACTAAAGACCAAATAGGTCAAGGGGACTAAGGTCAGCACAGTGGTCCTGATAACACTGTTATAACCTAATTTGTTAGGGACCCCACTGCCATGAGCTCAAAATGTCTTGGACCCAAGGATTGTACTAGCAGTGCGCTAATATCACATTTAGCATGATAACGACAACAAAATTTCGTGATAATAGCAGTAGATTCAGCAATAACAACAACTATTTCAGCAATTACAATAGTAAATCAAGGAAAACAGATTTTCAAAATTTTAATTAGCAGTGGATCCAACACTCATAACTGCATCTAAGGCAGATTGGTGACAAGTGAATAACAAATTTCCTTTCACTGCTGGCTGAACTGCTCTCCTTCTTCACTGCTGAGAAAAAAATGAGTTGAATGGTGGTTTTGTGACTGTAAAATGATGTTAGGGATTAAGTAGGAGCCCCCCACCTTTTCAGTCTATTTTTCTTGGTTTTTTCCAAGCTGAGGGAAAAACAGATGCTTAGGCGGCACATACCTACTCATTTACAGGATACTGTCCCCCATTGGTGCCACATCTCCTTTTTTTGTGGTATGGCATTCCCCGTTGGCACCACGTCTAAGGTTCTTCAGGGGATGTCCAAGACGCCAGGGTGGGGATGCACACCCTGCATGTACTTGTGCAACATAGCTTTTATCCCATTTCTTACAATCATGAAAAATTTGGTTGTCACTGTGCAAGACCAACATTTAATTGGATTGAGTTTGATTCTGGGATACTGAGTTTGTGGATACAATATTTCCAATTCCCAGATTTCTCAGGTCTAAATTATTTAAGGCCAATCCTAATGCCTGTGTAGGTACCAAAACATGATTACCATTGAAGTGGCAAGTTACATATGAGCACTCATTAAAGATATTAAACTATGAGATATCCAAGTCAAGTTTTCAAGTAGTCACAAATCCATGGGCATCGTTTAATCTTCCAACTCTTCAACAATATAACATTATCTTTAATACATAAACAAAATCAATTTAAAAGCTAAAACTTAAGTGTTGGCAATAAGCCAAAACAGAAGCAATTAAAGCTCACAGTAATCCACTAATCAACAAATGCATGCAAGGCTTTGGAAAAAATAGTACCGATCCTTTCAAAAACATGCTAGTTATGTTTCTTTTACTATACAAAACTTTACAGAGGTAATAACCAGTACAAAAATAATTTGCAAAACATGGACTACTTTACCCAAAACAAACGGTGACAAATTTACCCTTCTTCCAAATTTGATTAAGCAACTGCAAAGAGATAAAGGTCAGATCTCAATGCTTCAACACCTTGAAACAGAGCCAAATCAACATTTATTCTTAGAATTAGAAATGCACGAATAGATGAAAATTTGGCAGATAAAAGCTACACTAACATGACGATAAAGAAATAATGGTACCCGTGAAGTCCTATCATTGTCTTCATTGTCATCATCCTCCCTTGCAACAATTTACATTCAAAAAGGGAAGTTAGAATTGTGTACATAGATTTATGCTAAGGCAGTTAGAATTGTGTGTAGACATTTATACTCAACACTCGTAAACTAAAATCATATAATTGAGTACAAAATAAAGCAACTGATGTAGAGGCTTACGGTCATTAATGCCAGCCATATGAGATGTAAGTAGACATTCTTCGGCTTCCTGAAGTCCCCTTGCATATGCTTCGTCACTTTCAATCAAAGAGGCATCAACCTCTTCATGATGACCATCAACCAATGCTTCCCTTTCGACTTCATGAGCATTAGCATCAACCTCATCTTCATAATTATCACTATCATCTATATAGTATTCATGATCATAATTGCCACTTTCAGAAGTCTCATAGTGACTAGATTCTAAATTCCTTCGAATGAGCATATATGCCCTTTCCTGAAAAATTCAACAAGTTAACAACAGTAGTAGTACACTACAAATGCCAATGCGAGTTATAAACATGCCAATGTGACTTACAAACATAAAAGAGAAAAATGAAAATAATGTCAAAATAAACACTCTTGAATGTAGACAAAAACGTGCAAAAAAAATCTCTTACAAATATAAAGGAAGCATAATATCTGAAATATCCGAATGTTTTAACTTTTGCTCCTCTTAAGAAAAACACAACAGGGATTCAAACTCAGACAGACCACGTTGAGAAAAAAAAATAATTTATGGTAATGTCCACTAATCCTCCATTAAATGACAGACCGATACGGCCAATAATAAACCCAACATATGTAGAGGAACCAATGTAAGATTGGGTAAAGGTAAACTTCGATGAAGTAACAAAATAGAAACTAGGACCAACAACAACCAAGAAAAAATTAAGGCCCTGCTGGAGAATTAAATATTCAGCTGAAAATATGGAATCCCCAATCAAGAAATATATTGAGATTCACAATTGGCAATAAATTTCCTTGACAAACCAAAGAAGACAATTATCTTGGTTTTTGACATCAACCAAGTTTGGGTAGCAAACAGACTGGTTAATAAGAACAAGGAAATATTGAGAGCCAAATAAATAAAATTTCTAACATAAACAATGAGAATCCTTGTTTCCTAAGATCCATGAGGGCTCCTCATACTCTAAAACCACTATCCATAATTCCCACCTTCATGAGGAGATCAATTCCATTAACATGTTTCTGAATAACTCATCCCACAACATCACCCTACATGGATCACATTCAATCCAAACCACTATCCACAATTCCCACCTTCATGAGGAGATCAATTCCATTAACATGTTTCTGAATAACTCATCCCACAACATCACCCTACATGGATCACATTCAATCCAAATGATTGTGCAGGGGAAATCACAATTGTATTATCATTGAAAGAATATTACTCCCTTAATCAGTGATCAAGTCAAACATTCTTTGAGTGTGTATTGGACCTACAATTGCTATAGCAAGGAACCCTACCAGAACACAAGGAGTCAAAACTACATCGATCAATATACACTAGCCGAAGGAAGAATAATTGGATCATGTGGGGGTAATGTTGGGTTGAGAATGAAAGCACTATAAAGCTTGACAGGAGAGAAGGATGATGCCACGGAAGATGGCTTGAAGGTTGTGAGAGAAATCCACACCCAAACTGCGTCATATCATAATTTTACTTTAGAACAACAAGTGAAGAAGTTGTTCGCAAGGTTTAGGGTTTAGGGTGATGAAATTGATGAACTGTGGAAGCTTATGCAAAGAAGCTTCAAAGGGAGGTGTTGCAGGAAGAGGAAGGCATACAATTTTTGAAAGCAGTTGACTCATATGGGTTAGTGGAATCCAATAAGGATTAAATTCCCTCTTTGTAGGATCTCAGTAACATAACTGAAGATCTATTTAATGCAGTTTGTGTTATTAGGTTAGGGGCTGTTAGGTGGCTCATGGAGCTGTTTGGTTAGCTAATTGGAGTTTGGATAACTCGAAGAGTATTTGGAAAATATCGAAGAATTTGAATGCCAAGGGTTAGTTGTTATGTCAAAGGAGGAAACTCGTATTTGAGATCCTGGAGCGTACATAGAACCTGATTATATTTGTTTGTATTGATCTTCCTTGTTGCATTCAAGTTCAACGATGGTTTCTTTGTGAATAAATTTGTTGAATTTCTCTATTTTGGGTATACAAAGTTAATTTCTTATTAATACACAGAAAATTACAGAGTGTATGATTTAATGCGCATAGGATAAATGAATGGGAGAGTTTCTAGTCAAATCTAGAAACAATTCTGGCTTAATGAATATTATGTTGGTTTCATCCATCGAAATTCAAAGAGATTGATGGAAGTTATGGGTATATTGCACAAATTGTTGGCAGAAACTAATCTTCATATTGTGCAGAGGTCAAGGAAAAGGTTATTTGGTTGATTCAATCCATCGATTGAATTAGGGTCAATTCGTGTTTAAATTCTATTGTATGATCATAGCTGTTGGAATGAAAATTAAGTAGAGGAAATCTAGAAATTATTGACAAAGAAATTGCAGGTAAAAATGCACAGAGAACAATGGAGTTTTATACACAGTCGATGGACGGTTGTTGTGCGTTACGGAGGTTAATTGACGATCACTGAGTGCATCATGGAGTTCAATCGATGGTCACTGAGTGTATAGTGGCAGATCAACGAATTCTGAGCATTTTGGAGGCATATTGACGACATAGATTTGTTGGGTAACTAGCTCTCAAGCCAAGGAAGGAGATCAATCATTGTTTTGATCAATGGTGGAAAGATCACACTGTAGTAAAAAAACTATCCAAGAGGATAAATTATGTAAGGCAGTGCGTTGGGGGCCAAAGAGTGAAGATACATATCATATGAGTGAGTTATATGATCAATTTTTAAATGCTAATGGATATAGCGCATATCGTGTAATGTGTTAAGCACCTGAGTGGTTATGGTTGGAGGATTAAAGAGTTAAGATATGAAGTGCTCAAACGTTAAGAGTGCTAATGGGATGTTTAGTGGAAAGGTTGGCAGAGACAACCAAACTTGGAGGAAGAGGTAAAACAAGTGAAAATTAACTAGTTTAACTCTATAATATCTTTTGTGTAATTAATATAGACAAAATTTTATTTTAAGTGATGATTTGTATAGGGTTGTGACATGCAGGATAGTGTAACAACATTTATAGTAGATAAATATCCTCTTAAGATAGGGCCATCAATAATACCAATACGTAAGATATGTTGTTCGTAGAAGCATAGTTTGGGGATACAAGGTTGAAAGGGAGAACCTAAGTAACCTAAATAGAATGTGAATAGATATCTTCCTTAATTACCATGTTCATCTCCTCCTCCTAAGCTAGTTCCACTAGTTCTATTTGTTTTATGAATTTATGTTTTTTTAACAATATGGATAACGTCAAGAAATTAATGTGTTGATGCACCAAAACTAGATTTAAAAAAAAATGTAGGAAGATGTTAGCTAATCATATACAAATAAACATATTATAAGCAATATAAGGAATTATAGAAGTTCAATAATTGCACTGCTATTTTGAGTTTCATTTGAATATGGAAACTATAGCATGCCCATTGACATCGAGAAGACAAATGAATTCATTATTTTGGACATGTCACATTATCATTTGCAATGTTGAAATGACTAAGGAGAAATAAAATTTATTCAGATGTTGGGGCAGACCTCCTTTATCCTCAGACTTCAACCTCTTAGCACTAGGTTAGTTCCATGAGACTCAACTAGACCAACATATAGGTTAAATGAGAGAACATTGAACTGGAAAAGACCCTAAAAAATATCAACCCATGCAAGTAAACATGCAAGTCAAGTAACCATTATGAACCAAGCATCATCAACCATGCAAGACTAAACATTACATACAATACTAAACATCACATACGTCTCGTGTGGTCATACGTCATGAACCATGCAAGACTAAACATCACATACAAGTAAACATGCAAGGCTAAACATGCAAGGCTAAGTAAACATGCAAGGCTAAACATGCAAGTCAACATGCAAGGCTAAACATCACATACCATTAAACATGCAAGTCAGTGTATCATAATAAGGAAACACGACGTTATACTAGGCTCATGAACATTAACTCATTGTCAAAGGTAGTTTACCCGACCTTCTCAATTGTATGTGGTCACACGTCTCATGTGTCTCATGAGGAAGCTCATAATAATTATCGCAGGATAAGGAAGGTCATGTGGTCATCTCATCTTCCTCAGGCTAACTCAGCAAGGGGTGGCCATCCCTTTGACAATAACCATATTCCTCGGAAGATGTCACATATATTCAATAATAAGCTATGCAACAAAGTGAACAAACATTTCACATATAATTTTCAAAAAGCACAAACATAATAATATTAATTGTTCTAATCAGCGCAGTACTATCAAACATAGAGGTACATAAATCATTAAAATACCGAAAACAAAAGCAGTAATAGAAGTAATCCAATTATAAACTATATGGTCATCTCATATTCCTCAGGTTAACTCAGGAAGGGTTGGCCAGTCCCTTGAGGAGAACCATAGTCATCTAAAGAGGTCACACATATTCAGACATATGATATGAGCAATAAAATACAGATGTGAAACCTCAATTCTAAAATATCACCATGCAACGACTAGTTCAATAAACTTGTTACAAAACTGAAAACAGTTCACGCCTTCACTCAGTCAAATACAAATCTTGAATGTTTACAATTAGAATTTTTTATGTTTTTGTTTTTTTTTCATAAATTGTAAGAGGGGGACTTCATCTTCGTTGTATTGCCCCATTGTACTTGCTCTGCTCTCTTTTTCCATCGATCATGTGGATATGCACCTCCGCACCATACTTCTGGTACGCTAATTAGGAGGGGGTGGAGGTGGATGGACATGGGCATCATATGCAAAAATCAAGACAATTCTATAGATATAAATGTGAAGTTATTATTGATATACATTTTTCATTATTTTCAATTTCATTACAATGATCATTACCTGGTGTATGACTAGCCAAGTCAACTGGAGTGTTCATTGGCTCTGCCATTTGTTCCTCTTCTAGCTGAGCACGAGAAGGTACATGCTTTGCCATTCATAGAAAAATATTAATTAGTAAACGCAATCAATTATGTTTTTAAAATCATATTGAATACATTTGTTTTATAACATACATACCTAAATGGATAGGCATCTCACCACCATCGCGTGGTACCGGTCCGGTACCGCTACCCTCACTACTTTTGTAGGTCTCACCTTGAAAACAAAAAATACATTCATTTTTTAATGTAATCATTCATGGATAGATTACGCAAGTTCATTATAATGAGGTCCTTATTGATTTTATTTACCTCTCAGTGAGTTAATGGGGAAACTGGGGTTTGCCCCAAGCTTTTTCGATGTTCTAGCACATGCTGAAAACCATACTTGAAGCCAAGCTTCAAGTCTTTATTAGTGGCTTCCTCTTGAAAAACATTTCCTTGGAATACATAACACCATGTAAAGTGCTTGTGATAAATCAATTAATTGTTAAATACAATTAGAAAAAAACAATTAATTCTTCAATTAATTGTTGGGTACAAATAATGATCAAATGATTCTTACAATTCATGCCCTTAGCTTTTGATATCCACCCTGGCCCAATTTGTGCTGCCCATGTTTTTCCAATCTTGCCTTTGTTGCTTTAGATGTGTCTGAGATCCTATGAAAGGTTGCAAATATGTTAGATATTGCAACTTAAATATAATTAAAAGTTGAAAACAAAATATGATATGTGTCATACCTTGTTGAACCGATTGTCTTAGTCTTTCCTTGTTTTCTCAATGCCTTTTCCTTTGCATCCTCGATGAGCACCTTCCACTCATTCTTTGGAACCATAGGAGGACGCTCATACTTCTGGTTAATTTGCATATTGTCCCTATAATCTGCCTTGAAATATTTCAAATTTAACCCAGCTACTGCGGTGACACCTTTTTTGTTGAAGGTTTCACCAAACAAGTTTACCATGTGGTTCATCAAATCATCTTTCAATTTATCATTTTGGGCATTCCACCTTGTACGAATGGTGGGACCAAAAATATCCAACACCTTTTCATGCAGGTTCTTATAGAAGACATTATTTCTTGTAAAAAACATATGATCATTAATTAAAACTAGTTTGAGTTATGTGGCTTTGAATTACATGAATTAAAAACACATAATAAATTAAATAATACCTGCAATCTTCGGTATCTTGATTGGAATACACTCATCGTCCACCAAGAAGCTAACGAGCAATGATCCCTTGCTAACCAGACGCATTGAACGAGGATAGAAACTATCACCATCGATGCCACTGTTATCTCTAGCATCATGTGGAGTAGCGGTGTTTGAAGGGCCATCTTCACCTCCAACATCTGTTGAGGACATGGCATCTAAAGTTTATTGTTGTGAAGGTGAGGAAAAGAGCCTCGTTGGTACGGTAGATTTACGAAGTTTTGAATAATAGGTACTAACTGTACCTCCCTCTACAACCTATTCTTGTTCCACGTTTTTTGGATCCAAATAAATCTAAAGAATAAAACTTCAATTGATTAGAACATATGAAAAAAAAGAACTAAAATAACATAATTGAATATATGTTGTTCGTAAAAACTTTCAAAGATGCCCCTTACCCCGTATTTTTTTATTATCTTTCTATGCAATGCATTAATTTGTACTTGTATTTCTTCAGTCATTGGATCGATTAAAATCAGCTCAAGAAGTTCTTTATTGCACTTATTCAAAGCAATTTTGACAGTTTCCATTGGGTCGGTTGAATAACGTATCACTACTGACCACAACATCACCTTGATGTGGTGTGCTCTACGAACGTCAATAAAAAAATCATGTAAAAAATATGTAATGCATATAATAATAAAAAAGTACTATAATCATGTTTAGGTACTATTACGCTATCATTTACCTCATGCGACAACATTGGTGCCTTCCCACGATCACCCTGCTACAATACAATAAGCAAGACATTTTCATTTCAATAACTAAAAATTGAACCATGTATAATAAACTTGATTAATATATAAAAAAAACTTTATTGTTACTATCAGAGTCAAATTTACCTGTCTAGAAGATCTAGGTGTGGTGCTCATAGTACCGACCCCATGCCACAATACAATAAGAATGATATCATATTGAAATATTAAGCTCAATAGCAGAAAAATTGTCAAATGTTAACATATGTAATATAATCATGACTTGTGGTTACTATTACATTGATGCTATTAAGTACTGTTAAACTAAAATTTACCTCATTTGTCACCATTGGTTCCTTTCCACGTCCAGCTTCTGGCATATGGGCACGATCACCTTGCCACAATATAAGAATTAAGACATATTAAAAGTGAAAATTACATATATAACAATGTCTCTTAAATATGATTAATGAAAATCATGGCATATAATTAACCATGTGCATATTATGAAAAGCATGACATAAATAAACTTGATGCAAGAGAAAAATAAGAAGTCATCAATCAAAGGTTGAGTTACATGTTGTATAAGAAACTTACCCCCATAATAGAAACCCCCGCATATGTTCGATTCAAACCATAATCGATCAATAACTCTTGACCTGCAGCTATTGATTTTGTTGCACATACGAATACACGATTTCCTTCATGTCCCTCATATAGGCAATTGGGTAGCTTATTTATTGACCGTGGTCATGTGCTATTTATAAACCCTGCGATATTTCCAGAATCTTTTGGCCTTCCATCAATATACACAATTACTCCTTTGTTCAGATTGTTGTCCAGTAGTTGAAAATAATTTGCTGCCAGTCTTTTTTTTTTTCAATGTGGTTCACGCGCTGGCTTGACCGACGGGCTACGTCCATGGAAATAAATCAAGCGGGCCCACCCGAAGGGGCCTCACACCTTTGGCACACTTCATGCCTAACCCCAATAGCGTCAATGAGAATTGAACCCGTGACCTCTATACCGAGAGGCCTAGCGACGGGTGCTCAACCAATTGAGCTAACTCTTGGGGCTAATTTGCTGCCAGTCCTTATGTCTGCATACTTCACGTATATCGAACCAACAACAACCATTCATTGTATATGTAGCATGGACTGACATACTCCATCAATTCTATTTCAGTGCCATATGACACCTTTATGCCATCCATGGAAAATAGCCCTAGTCCATGTAAAGAGGATGGAGTAATGCGATAAGTCCTCCCATTGAGGAAGAAATATTGGTCAACTTGGGGTAGCTCTCTGGGTAACCATCGTTTAACAAGATGTCTATACCTCAGGGGCAACTCAATGTCATCTATGCACTCATTATCATAACCACGTGATCCTCCTTCAGAAACAAAATTTCCATACGTCTACGCAATTTTCTACTTACGTTTTCACCTCTAATTGTTCTCGACCTATTAGATCTTGTATTAGACGTCTCGCTTTCAACCTCTTCTGGTCTATCTTCCTCACTTGAGGAAGATAGATCCGAAAAGTACCTATTTGGTGGTACCTACAATCATTAAAAATGGGTATTATTTATTGCATACAAACATTATTGAGGTGGTACTAATACATATAAATTCTCATGCTTGGTACCAGTTGGTGTTGGCAGGGTGGAATTTCCTTGTGCAAACAATAGGGGTTACCCCTGGTGAAAAGTATTAATTAGACATGACACGGTTTGGAATAGCGAACCCGTCTGAATCTTGTCTCGATAGCCATTATGGTTTTGAGGTTTTATCAATTGTATATGGATCCATCATTTAGGGTTCAATTGAATGGAATTCTTCATGTTTAGGGTTCAATTGAATGGATCCATCATTTAGGGTTACAACCAAACATTGAGAGGTATATGATAGATAAGAATAGACAAACAATAGGCAAATTAGGGTTTGTAGGTTTTGGAAAAAATGAATAATGCAGTCCTGAGTTTGCAGATCTAAGGGGCAAGAATATGCCAAAAGTGAGGAAACATAGAGGATAGACAAAGGAAAGGTAGACCTAAAAATGTCATGGATTTAAAAATTGCAAGCTCTAATACCACTCTCATGCTAGAAAATAATTCCAAGAGATGAATTTGTATTGAGGAAAAAACAATTATTTATGCATTGGTATGACTCTTGGATTTGAGCTTCCAAGGGTATATGTGGTGGTTCTTCACTTTAATAACCAAAGAAAAAATTTACAATATTTACAGAATGAACCATAATCCCATGGGACTAGGTTTCCAGCTAATGCATACATTGACCCCCACATTTGGGCCCCTTGGGTAATATCATAGTACCCTTCTTTGAAAATATTTGTTCACAAAGCTTTGTAGATAAATAGCGAGAACTAATTAAGAATGCACATTCCTTCCTGTATTTGGTTTGAAAAATGGTTCACTAGGATAACAAGGAGTTGTTTATAGAAACTTTGGTCCTTGAATCCCTTAAATGGTGCTCTATTTCCTCATAAGCCTTATTGAGAATCAATATTGTTTCGTTTATACTACAATCTCCAGGCAATTCAATTGTTGCAGCTGCAAATTGTTTACCATATTATGACCCAAAGAGGATGTGAATTTATATAAGTTTTGGAACCTCAATGCATCTTGGAGCTGCAAATATCAAAATTTATATTGCTTCCACAATAATAAACATGCCAATTCTTTTGAGATCTGATAATGGGTAACCGGGCCAGATTTAGTAAATAAAAGAGTTCAATAAATTCATGTGCTGCCATTTTATTCTGGTTCCTTGTAATCTATTCAACTTGAGTTCATCCAACCTTACTATAATATGACATTGGCTTAAAAATACATGACAAGTTCATATATATATATATATAGGGTTACAACCAAACATTGAGAGGTATATGAGAGATAAGAATAGACAAACAATAAGGAAATTAGGATTTGCAAGATTTGGAAAAAATGAATAATGTAGTCCTAGGTTTGCAGATCTAAGGTGCAAGAATATACTAGAAGTGAGGAAACATATAGGATAGAAAAAGAAAAGGTAGAAAAAGAAAAGGTAGACCTAAAAATTTCATGGAGTTAAGAATTGCAATCTCTAATACCACTCTCAGGCTAGAAAATAATTCCAAGAGATGAATTTGTATTGAGGGAAAACCAATTATTTATGCATTGGTATGACTCTTGGATTTTAGCTTCCAAGGGTATATGTGGTGGTTCTTCACTTTAATAACCAAAGAAAAAAATTACAATATTTACAGAATGAACCATAATCCCATGGGACTAGGTTTCCAGCTAATGCATACATTGACTGCCACATTTGGGCCCCTTGGGTAATATCATACTACCCTTCTTTGAAAATATTTGCTCACAAAGCTTTGTAGCTAAATAGTGAGAACTAATGAAGAATGAACATTCCGTCCTGTATTTGGTTTGAAAAATGGTTCACTAGGATACAAAGGAGTTGTTTGTAGAAACTTTGGTCCTTTAATCCCTTAAGTGGTGCTCTATTTCCTCATAAGCCTTATTAAGAATAGCTATAATCCTTTCTATAATGGGAACAATGGCTCGTGATTTTTCTTCTATCATTTGATTAGAGAAATGCAAGGTCCGAGGGATGGACTTAACTTGTGTAAAAGGGAAATTGAGGGATTGAAGGGAATGACCAATAGTACAATAATAGTGTGGGAAGTGGAAGAAGGATAATTAAAAAGAAAATATATGCCGAGTGTTGCTTCAAAAGTTCAAAGTAATGCTGAGTTTATTTCTTGAGCAAGTGTGGCCTTATTTACTGCTTGGACTATAAGCAAAATCCCTATTTAATGTTGTGGATCCTCTACCTCTGACAACCACTATCCATATTTTCAATGCTGATTTGTCATCAATCCAAAGATACTACATGATCTATGCTTGAGGACATTTTACCATTTCTAAAGGGCTGCCTGAGGAGGAGTGACTGCCGGGTGCCTGAGGAGGTGTGGCTGCCAAAGGAAAAAAAAAGTTTGCAATATGATCTAGGCCTGAGATTGTACTAGCTGCTACAAGAAACTCCATTTTGTGATTGCTTCCATGCCCAGAGTTTTACAACTGTTACATTGTTGAAGACTGTAGGTGATTTATTTTGGGTTTAAATATAACCCAGATTTCCTGTAGGTGGCTGTTATGTGACTGCTAGTACCCAGATATGCCCTTTATGATCTTACTCATAAATATTAGAGTGCCCAGGTTGCTGTCCTTATATGTTACAGTGGCTAGGATTATGCAAGCATAGCCCAAAAACTATTGTAGGAGGCCAATACATGCCCAAAATAGTCTAGAACAACCTCATTGGCACACCCATGAAATATGGGGGTAACAGGGTCAATATCTGAAATTAGTAGGTTTGTATGAATATCCAACTCTATAAAGGTCAGTTGTAGCCAAAATACAAATGAAGGTGGGTTTATGAACACCCAACTGAATATAAGGTCAATTGTGGCTGAAAATGAAGAATACACTCTTGCATTCAACAGATTCTCAAACCACTTTGACCTTTAGCATATAACATTCAAAATCTTGTAAAAGACTAGAAAATAAGGGAAGGTAGAAAAAATCAACTACATAGCTTAATAATAGGCTAGAGATATTTGGAAGCAAATAATGTGGGTACTTTTATTATAGAACAACCAAATGGAATAATGGGACAATATGTGAGTTTGCATTTCAGACACATCAGACCAAACCATGCAACAAGCCATACAAAAGAGAACATATTCTTTTCTCATAAATTTCCTACATCTTGGTGCATATCTTCCAATTCAAAAGAAGATTACAAGAGAAATGCAAACAATATGTATACATTTGCGTTAATGTGAGGATTAATTACATTATGCATGGATTGTAAAAAGGAAAATGTTGCACAAGCACACAAACTAAAAGATAATGTAATATTCATATGAACAACAGACATCAACCAAAATTCATTAATTTAAATTTCAAAAGGAAAATTAGCAGTCCTAGCATGCTCAAATTCTGAGAAAGAAAAAGTATAGACACTGACAAGTTGTATCCAACTCTTCTATAAGCCCCAAGAACCCAAACAACATCTAAAACATTTTTCACCTCTTCCATGCCAATATAGTGTTCCCACAACTTATGATTGACTAGATTAATGTTGTGGCAACCTCTAAATCCAAAAGGATGCATCTTATATACCTATCTCATATTTTCACTATTCATTTCACACCTAAACCTGAAATTTGACGACTTCAAGTTTCAACAGTCTTTCAACAGTCTTCTTCATAGTTGTATGTATTTTTCCCTTCTTCCATTTTACTTCTCAACATTACTATTGAAACTATTTGCAATATGATCTAGGCCTAAGATTGTACTAGCTGCTACAAGAAACTCCATTTTCTGATTGCTTCCATGCCTAGACTTTTACAACTGTTACATTGTTGAAGACTGTAGGTGATTTATTTTGGGTTTAAATATAACCCAGATTTCCTGTAGGTGGCTGTTATGTGACTGCTAGTACCCAGATCTTCCCTTTATGATCTTTGAGCGTGTTCCATGATTGGGCCCCAGAGTTGACGTTCCTCTACACGGGGTTCGAGATCCGGCCCAACGACGTTGGGCGGATGTGATGCGCAGACTGGGGGGAGGTAGGGTGTCCAACCCTTATCCAGCTGAGTTCTTTCTGTGGTGGCGACGACAGATAGTTACCATCGATGACTACCCCTATGCGGGGATTTATTTCTAGGGGGGCTCGGACATGCCGCTACCACCAGGATCGACATGTGGTGACATAGGTAACGAATCTCGACCCTCTCTTTAAATTTTTGAGTTATTTAATTTTTTTGTGTTTTCTGATTATATGGAATCAAAAGACATATTTTTTGTGCGACAATACATAGTGACATCTACCATTTGTATGCAGATGTGGGACCACGACAGCCTGAAGGGTTCCCTCGTCATAGATGGAGGGGAAGAGGAGATGATATCACGGGTATGGATGCGGAGCATACGCTCCAGAGGATTCATACCAACTTTGTGAGGCTGACACACAGAGTTCCCATGGCACAAGTCAAGGACTTGCCTGAGGCTATGCAGCGCCAGGTGGTGGGTGTACCACGAGCATGGGTGCGATTATTCCGACGACTGGCTAGAGCCGTAGTGACCTTCCATGATCACAACGCCCCTCCTCCTCCACAGGCTTAGATACCTGGGAGTGATACATTTTGTATTACCGTGTATTATATTTTGGTGGCTTGAGAGCCCCATTTTTGTATCATGACACTATGTATTACCACATTTTGGATGTTTATAAAAATTTTATGATGATTGGTTTATTTATTTACATGTGTAAAAATTTGTGTTTGTGATGAATTTATTGTGTATGTCACAAATGCCAATCTAACACGTAGTTAGCATGTGAGTCAGCAACTTGATTATTAATTCTTGGAATATGTATGTATGCTATATTGTCAAATTGTCGTTCTAATAATCTCACACGTAAGAATCTTCTTAATAACATCAGATCTCTAACATGGTACAAACCATTAAGCTGTGACACTACTAACTCCAAATCAAGACGTACCTCAAGAGAGAGAACACCATGTGAAATGGCATCTCGTAGAAGCTCAATAATGGCACTATATTCAGCAACATTGTTTGAAGATGGACATAAACATATGCCTCCTGAAGACAGTGCCTGACCCATAGGAGTATAAATCACCCAAGCAGCAGAGGCTGAGTGTTGAGTGTGATGGCTCACACCATCCGCAAATCCTATGTAGGTGGAAGATTCCATTGACATCTGCCAAAAGAAACGGAAACGAATCACAAACCCGATCACCATAAGAAAAAGACCTAACTATGCAAAATTGTACAATAATACACAATACCAGCCTTGGCTGAAAATCATGCATACTACTTCTTGAGATAGAGCCCATTTCTAGGCTCCGCCAAGGCCGTTCCCTCATAACCCACTAACTCATAAGTGCCCTTCTCTAACACACGTTTGACGATGTAAGGACCACACCACATGGGGTTAAACTTTCCCGCCCCCAAGGGTTCTTTCGGTTGATCCCACAAAAGGACCAAGTCTTCCTCACTAAACCTCCTTGGACGGACAAAATTATCGTACTGGACCTTTACGCGACGTTTATTTACTTCTAGAGCCACCAAGGCATCTCGACGCTGCTCATCAAGTTTCTCAAGGTGGACCAAACGCTCCTCCAATGGTGAAGTGTCTTGTAAGAGTTCTACGGCTAGCTTCAAAGAAGGAATCTCGCATTCAACCGGCAATATCGACTCCACTCCATGTACAATTTGATAAGGAGAAAAACTTGTGGCAATCTTAATAGCGGTTCTATACGCCCACAAAGCAGGATATAACATGATGTGCCAATTATTCTTGATTTGTGCGATGGTTCGTTGGAGAATGGATTTGAGTGACTTGTTCACTGCTTCTACCTGTCCATTTTCCTGAGGGTAGTAAGAGGAGGAATGCTCTTGCTTGTACCCTAACTTTGATGCCAATTCTTCCATCATACGATTCTGAAAGTGCGAGCCATTGTCAATGACAAGCTCTTTTGAAATCTCGAACCGAGTAATAATCTGGTTGAATACGAAGTTCGTGGCTGTCTCACTGTCAGATTCAACTGTAGGCATAGCCTCAACCCATTTCGTGAAGTAATCAACAACCACTATGATATGATGATGGCCCCCAGCTGAAGCTGGGTTGCAATCCATAAAATCAAGCCCCCACTTAGTGAAGGGACCGGCGGTGATGATGGGATGTAACGGGGCAGGTTTCGAGCGCATATTACATGCAAACACCTGGCAAGGGTGGCACCTCTTGACCGCATCTACACAATCCTTAAAGATCGACGGCCAGAAATAACCCACTCTTAAGATTTTTTGGGCTGTAGAAAGTCCAGATAAATGACCACCACACGCCCCTCCGTGGAAATCATTCGGCACTACCTCAGCCTCTTCATGAGTTAAACAACGTCATAAAATGGAATCTACCCCATGGCGGTACAAAGTGTTATCCACTATGAGGTAATTCTTAGACACGTGACGTAATCGTCATCGTTCATCCCGTGAGAGGTGAGTAGGGACCTTCAATGTTTGTAAATATATAATGATATCCCCATACCATGGGTCTAAAGTTGAGATTAAGAAGATGTGTTCATTGATAAACGTATCTTCACAAACCAACTCCTCGGCCTCGCTTGGGAAATCCGATATGAGCTCTGCAAAAATTAACGACTTCTTCGATTTTGCTGAAACAAACTCGAGATCGAACTCTTGCAAGATGACAATCCATTTATTATATTTTCTCCTAATCATCCTTCGAGTGAGGACGAATTGAAACTGATTGACATGGGCTACAACCAAGGTCTGGCGAAGGAGAATATAATGTCTCAACCGTTGAACCGCATGTACGGTAGCTAAAGCAAGCTTCTCAACATGAGAATAATGAATCTCTGCGTCAATAAGGTTTTGACTCAGATAGTATATGACATGTTCTTGGAGCTCCTCATCCTCCTGAACCAAAACCATACCAATCGTCTCCATGGATGCGACCACATAAAATAGAAAATCACGGCTCTAGTCTGGGGGACTAATCACCGGGGCTGATGCTAGGGCTCTCTTGAGTGCATCAAAGGACTCCTGGGCTCGGTCATCCCAACAAAAGGTGGTGTCCTTCTTCAAAATATGCATGAAGCCTCTAGTCAAATTGGAAAAATTGACAACAAATCTCCGTAAGGAGTTTGCCATGCCTTGCAAACATTGAAGATGATGAATATTTTTCGGGGGAGACAACTGAAGTATTGCCTCTACCTTCAAAGGGTCTACTCTTATACCCTCTTTATAAATGATGAATCCTAACAAGCGACCTGACTTCACACAAAAGATGCACTTGTGAGGATTTAAATTGACCAAATAATGGCGACATCTTTCGAATACCAATCTCAAATGATAGGAATGACACATTCTCATACGAGAATGAGCTGCAAGGTCATCCAAAAATACTTCGATAATCGATTTGAGATCATGGAAGATCAAGGTCATGGCCCGTTGAAAAGTAGCTCCGGCGTTCTTAAGGCCAAAAGGCATTTTTTGATATGCAAAAGTTCCCCAAGGACAAATAAATGCACTCTTATGTTGGTCCTCAAGTTTAATTTGTATCTGATTATATCTGGAAAATCCGTCCATGAAGGAAAAAACCTCGCTACCCGCACACTCATCCAAAATCTGATCAATAAATGGTGTGGGGAAATTGTCTTTAGGATAGGCAGGACAAGCTATCGTGCACAGATCAATCACCAATAAAATGTAAAGCCAAACACAAGCAATCAAGGGTAGGATAAGTGAGCTCCTGAATGAAGCAGGTATGTCTCGCCTAGGAGAGGCTTGAGACTCCCATACACAACAAGCGGAGGTACGTAACCAATTATTGTGGCCCTCATCTTCAACACGTAAAGAGACTGTGTTGTCCGACCCCAACCTAGACGGGACACCCGCAGAATAACCCTTGCAAATTACCCCCTCGATATCCTAGGTAAGGTCACTAAGGTCACCTCAATATAATCCATGCTCAGGCGGACAGTCACAGGTGGGATTGACCGTATGGGCAGGGTAGCAAGGCCTGAAACTCTCGCCGGATACGAATACAATCCTGGAAATATCTCCGGTGCTACTCAGTTATGACTAGGGGTCATCCCAATCAATAACCGCTCACACTGCCTCGTGCTTAACTCCCTTTTGAGAGGAGGATCCTGAGAAACACTGGTTATACCAAGGAATTTCACACACTCACCTGGACAGACACATACATGTTTTTGTTTAGTGGTCTTGGAGAATTAACTCACAATGAACTATTCCAAGACCCTAAAATCTAATCTTGTTGGTGAACCCTATCAAATAAAGTAGTGTAGTTCATTTTAATTAAGCGTTGATTTTAATTGGCTTTATTACTCAAAAGAGATATATGGCTGTGCAACTAATGGTGTTATGACACAACATGAAGTAAAATGCACACCTAACAATCAATGCAAATGCATTGTGTCCATGAAAAATAGGGTATGCTACTATGTGAAATGCACAATTTTCTTCAAATGATAAATGCAAGCTCTCCTATATGAAATCCTGACTAATACTCCAAAGAAAATCTAGCGCAAGTGCTATGCAAAATGCAAAATGCAATGCATGATAATAAGCAAATATTTTTGGATTTTTTGAAATAAACTGAGATATAAAAGCAAAAGAATGATTCTACAACCCCCAGACTCTGCAAGCACACTCAAGCAGCACTCAAGCAAATCACTAAGGTAAAAGAAGTCTAATGCACTAATCCCAAAACAAAAAATAAAAAATGCAATGACAAGAACATTCTAAAAAAAAATTTACCCTAAAAAAACGTCTCTGGTCAGAAACAGAGGTGTATACAGACTTTGGCAGTATCAAAGGAGACTCAACAACCATCAAAATTCACCCATCAACCATTCAAATTCCTCTAAAAGGCAAGACTAATGGCATACGCGACTGTTCGCAGTAAACCTGCGTGTATACATGGAAATAGCAGAGAAACCCGTGTATATACGCGATTGTGAGTTCAAAACTCGCGTACATGAAGAAAGGTGCATAAAACTAAAGGCAAACAGACAAGCTGAGACAAACTTCACACCAATCAGACACTACTAGGAAAACATGCCCCCATACCCGACACAAAAACAAGAGAAAAAGAGCAATTCAAAGTCATTGAATGCTGATAGAAAAACACCCAAAGGACAACTACTAGGAACTCCCCAGCGGAGTCGCCAATTCTGTTATGGAGAGAAATTCCTATGGCTTGGGGTACCACAACAGACAACTTGACTCCAGAAATCAATCCTTTCCAATATGCAATAGAAATTAAATATCTAAAACTAAAGCATCAGACCTCATACCTTATTCCGGACGGTTGAAGTAGATCCCCGTTGAGCTTTCCAACTTCAGCTTGTATTGATTTAATCACTTCCTCAACAACAAGTAAACAAGACAAGCATACTATATATATTGGTGTTAGATCTATTCTATCATATATAATCAACAATGTATAAGCATCTGAAAACATCCATGGATAAAATATTCATTCAAACATACATTATTGGACAGGAAAAGATATTTCTATTAATATAAAAGCAGAGATTACAATGGACACAACCTCTATCAGCACGTCTGTGAATCAGAGAAACTGAATCCCCCACTTGGGCCTCCATCACCTCAATCCTCCATCTCTCGATAGCAAGCTCACAAGAAAAAGTCAAGCTTGGGAAGAACACAAAAGTGCTCCAAGGGACAAAGGGATGCAGACTCAAGCACAAGTTTTGGAAACAATGGACTATAGTTTCTTTGCTCTCAATTCTCTCATATGCCTTCAATGTACCATAGAGTTCCTTATATAGCTTTTCAAAGGGGTAATGAAAGGTCGAATCCGAGCGATCTCAAGGCATAGGGAAGGCCAGGAGTCAAGTGAGTCAGATCCATGTCAAGGAAAACTCCAAAAGGATTTGGATTATGCACACATCCCGATGTACGCGGTTTTAGGGGTCAAACCCGCGTATATACACGATTATAGGTTTAAAATTCGCGTGTATTAATTTTCACATGTTTTTAGGGAGGGTCAAGGGAACATCAAAGGACAAAAAATGGTCCAAGGGGTCTAAGGAGTCTGCAGAGGGACAGGGGAAGGCCATACAAGCGTGATTCACCTGGAGTGGTAAAATCAGCTATAACAATGGCGACGATGATCATGATGATGGTGATGATGATGATGGCAATGAAGACGATGATCATGATGAATATGATCAAGATGATGATGATGATGACGATGAAGAAGATGATGGTGATGAAGAAGAAGAAGAAGAAGGAGATGATGATGATGATGACGATGACAATTTTTTATTATGATTATTATGATTTTTTCCTTACTTATATTCTCTTTGTTTTAAGAATAATTTAATATTCTTTACTGAACAGGGCCAGCCACGTGAAGGTGGAAGCTCTTATGGTCCCTCCCCCCCCTCACATCACTCTCAATTCCCCATAACTCGACAAAATATATCTAAAAAAAAAGTGTTATAGCATATGAAAACATATAGGAAAATGTAAATAACAGTTAAATTATATGTACCAATAAAATTCATTAATTCTAACTCAATATTAAATCAAAAATATAGAGTAGATATCAATTACGATCATCGTTGCCATCAATGATGAGGATGATGATGATGAAGATGATTACCACGGTGTCGCCGATGATGATGGTGATGATGACGACGACGAGCATGATGATGAGGTTGATGATGATGACGACCATGATGATGAGGTTGATGATGATGACGAAGATGGTGATGATGATGACGACAACGATGATGATGATGACGACGATGACGATGATGATGATAATGCTGATGAGGTCGGTTATGATGATGATGATGATGATGATGATGGGGATGAGTATGATGAAGATGATGATGTTATGGTGGTGGTGGTGGTGGAGATGATGATGGTGGTGATGATGATGAATATGGTGATGACGACGACGCTGATGAAGAAGATGGTGATGATGAAGATGATGACGACGATGAAGATGGTGATGACAACGATGATGATGATGATGATGACGATGACGATGATGATGATAATGATGTTGAGGTCGATTATGATGATGATGATGAGGATGAAGAAGATGATGATGATGAGGATGAGTATGATGAAGATAATGATGATATGGTGGTGAAGATGATGATGGTGGTGATGATGATGAAGATGGTGATGACAACGATGATGATGATGACGAAGAAGAAGAAGATGATGATGATGTTGATGAGGAAGAGGGTGATGATGATGATGGCGACGATAATGATGATGAGAATTATGATGATGATGATGATGATGATGAAGATGATGATGATGAGGATGAGTATGATGAAGATGATGATGATGACAAAGATTGTGATGATGGTAATGAAAATGATGATGATGAAGATGATGATGAGGACTATGATGATGACGATGATGACGATGAAGATGACGATGAGGATGAGGATGATGAAGATGATGATCATGACGTTGGTGGTGGTGGTGAACATGGTGATCATGATGATTATGATGATGATGACGGAGATTGTGATGATGGTGATGACGACGATGATGATAACGATGGTTTAAACATAACCAAATAGTTGTAAACATAATATATTATGCAAAAACATGTTCTAACATACCTCCTAGATTCCAACATTGCTATAATGCCATTCAGATTCTTCTTCATCTAACTCAACATCGGTATCATCATCTAGTTCCGAATCGTTATCGTTGAAAAGATCGCTCATATCAGGGTAATGATCAAATTCATTTTTGGTTAGATATTCATCATCAATATCATTAATGTCAATTCATTGTTTGCTACATCATTTGGATGATCAACTTCTTGATCGAAATTTTCGTTTGACACATATACATCGACGTCCAACTACTCCTAATATGCATCGCCTTCTTCTTCAACATTGTATTCTTCCTCTACTGCATTATACTTGACCGATCTTCATCTTGGATCGTATCTAAAAATGTATGACCAACCTTCTTTACCTGGAACCTCTGAGTAAAAGACCTGCTCACATTGACTTGGAAGAACATAAGGATCTGTACCTGGTTCAAGTGCCCTTGTATTAACCATGGTAAATCCATTGTAATGCTCAATAACAGTTCTTTTAGGATCACATTCATTCATTCATAGCCTGTACTATTTGACCTCAAACAGAACTACTTTAAAGGAATTAAAGTCACACTCAAGTATATATTCCAAATAACCATAGTACATATTTTCAGATACTTCTGGATGCCTATCACTTCTAGAGGAAACATTAGTGACTTGAAAAACTGCAGTTATCCCACAATCAAATGTTTTCCTCTTGTCATCCAACTTTTTGATGTGAAATTTACAACCATTGCATCACATAGCATTGTGATGTATTAGTTGCATCAAATGTTTTCCTCTTGTCATCCTATCAATGATGATGCATTGTTTTAATCATTTTAATAACCCCTTCCCATGTTAAGGTACCATATTATTCTATACATAGTTCAATCCATTGCTCCATCCAATCAAGATTGTTTGCAATGTATAAATGTATTGCATTGCACATGCGACCAACTATATGAAAAAAACAATTAATAATTTTAAATTAGCTATCATTAAAGGCAATTAAGTTTACCTTAAAATACTAATGTAATAATAAAAATTACATAAATAAAAAATAAATTGTATAATAAATAAAATGTACACCATTCTCCTTACCTTTCACTTTCCTCTTTCTACCTTTCCCCGACAGGACCTCCCCTTCAAATTTGTTGATGGAGTCAGTCGACATGCCAAATGTGAGGCAAATTGATATTTTTTGCTAAATTTGGAAGATACTGACTAATGTACACCATGGATTTATATAGCATATAGCCCTGCACCATAGAACCCTCAGGGTGTTCTCTTTGTCTAACAAAAGCCTTCAATGAATTCAAATGCCTTTCCACCATCCACATTGACCTTGAGTTTACAGGTCCACATAATTCAATCTCCTCAACTTGGTGTATGAGATAGTCTTCTTGTGCATTGAAAAATGTTAGAGGTAAATACTTTTGCATTTCACACATTAGACGAGGAATTTCTCTCTTCCAATACCTAATATCTTCTTTATGGATTTCTTTTGATGAAATCCACCTACAAAAGATGCAAGAAATTAACATGAATGATCAACTATATTGAGGCATATAATATATATTAAAGTTTGATGCTGTAAAACACAATATGTCAATAAGCAATGCAACCAAAAGAACGTCAAACATTTTTCATGCATATAAAATTGTTACGTACCTCATGTATTTACCAAGATCATATATAAGTTGTTTTATGTTTTCGTCAAAGTTATTTGGGAGAGCCACAGGTAGAACGTACTGTAGCAAAAATCAAATCATTATCCAATGTTTCCAAATAGAGAATTATATATGTAAATAATTACCTTAATGAATGTATGCCATTCATGAGTTTTAACACTGCCAAAATCACCTATTTGGGTTAGGATATTTTTTATGTTCGATGAAAACCCTATCGGAAACCTTATTTTCTGAATCACATGTTTTATAGAATTGCTTTGTTGCTCCGTCAATAACCATGGGAGACTAATATTCTGGCTCCCATTTCTGGCATTGGAAATAATTACACTTTGCAATGCGTGATTGGATTCTGCAATGTCACTACAAATTTTCCCAATTTTATCTTTTTCTGACCTTCCATCTAATGTTCGCCATATCATTTCCGTTACATTCTTCCCGATATGCATTGTATCAAACAAATGAGCTATTTGTAGGTGCTCGTAGTAAGGAAACCTACTGAATTGTATGGGATAACTCTTCATTCCTCATGGAATCCCATTCATGCCTTAAATACATTCATTAAACATAAACAAAAATATATTAACAATAATTCATGACACCCATGGTAGAGAAAATTCAATAAAAATATAAAAATCATAATATTACGTGAAGTAATATCATATGCTGCATATACAATTTGCATACCTCGACGATTTTTGTTATATTCCAACTTCCATAGGCGAGGTATCATTCTTCGTGGTTTCTTTGCATTCTCTTCTTTACCATTGATTTTTTTCTTCTTCTATAGTTATGTACCTATGGTTCTTAGGGAGGAAGTGCCTGTACTCATCGAACACCTCCTTTGATAAACTTCTTGAATGACAAGATTTTATCCTAGGACCACATACTGTACATGCAAATTTTCCTTTTATTTGAAGACCTGCGAGATATATGTCTTAATGTTATTGCTGCATCAAAAGATCATTAATTTAAAAAAAACAAATGCACGTTTTTAACCTTAAAAACATATAATTTTAACGACGTGCAACATAAAGTTACATACCACAAAAATGTGTTAACTCGGGAGCGTCATGAATTGTCCATGCAAGTATTCAATGGGACTGAAATTTTTTCTGCCCTATTGGTCTGGAGATGTCATACATAGTGTTTCCAACCCATAACTTCAATAGCTCATCGATAAGAGGCTCAATATATACAGTCATATCTTTAACTTGGTACTTACCTAATTGATCAATAAACATACAATATTGCTAGTTAGTTATCCATCCAAACGTATAAAAGGTGTTATCATGCGACAACTAAACAAATAACTTTATGAAATAATATAATTACGGCTTTCACAAAAATACCTGGAATAATCATTGCCAACATTGTGTGCTCTCTCTTAATAGTCATCCAAGGAGGTAGGTTATTGTTTATGAAGAAAACAAACCACACTGAGTAATTAGAACGAAGCTCACCAAATGGATTAAAACCATTAGCTGCCAATGAAAGTCTAACATTACGAGGTTCATCTTTAAAAATTGGCCATTTTTCTTCGACGTTCTTCAATGTAGAACCATTTGCATGCATTCGAAGAACACCATCTTCACTTCTGTTATTCGCATGGTAATCCATAAACCATGCTATACTTTGGCACCTGAATAGTCATTGGAAATGTGGAATTATGGGAATATAAAAAGAACTTTGTGAGGGACCTCTTTTGTTAATTGATCAGTTCGATATCTACTAATTTCACATTGCGGGCATTTGTTTTCTGATGCATACTATCCATAATATATAATATGATCATTAGGACATGCATCAATAGATTTATACTCCACTCCAATTTCTTTCACAATCAAGAATACCTCTTGATTTGTCGTGGTAAATTATTTGATGGTGGTAATAGAAATTCACCCAACAATCTGCAACATTGACAAAAAGTGAAATGTCAACAATATACGTCATAAATAATTCATATCCATAATTTACGAATTAATTAACACTAAAAATAGAGGAAAATAATCAACTTTAAATACCTTAGGATCTGTGTGAAACAAGTGTTTGATAAACCATTCAAAACCTTCAAGTTCACGAACAACAATATATCAAATAGTATATTGGTTGTTGAGCCTTCATAAAGAGGTTCTTGGTACTTCTCGAGAAGAGGAACATCATAAAAATCATGGAGGTTGTTCTCATCCAATGGACCAAATGTGTCTTGCAGCAATCTATTTATCTCCTCTTCACCATTAGTATCAATAACATCATCTTCGTCCATAGGATCATTAAGAACTCCATCTTCAATAGCATGATCTCCATGCTCGTCATCTTGTAAAGTAGTATTTCTACTATTATGTGGCAAATAGCTCTCTGGCAGTCAACATCTTGGGGGCATTGGCTTTATATTTACAAACAATGCAATAACATTAGTGTATAATATACAACACATATATTTAAAATGATAAAAAAATTGTGCTTCTCACAAGGGTTATGTTTTATAGCAAAATATTGTATGGGTTAAGTTGGTTGTGATGGTCTACTATGTATATGTCACATTTTGACATTCATCTAGGTTGATGATGAGGGTGGTTTTCCATCGCTAAAAAATTTCAAGTGTGATTGACCTTGGTTGACACATTTGGGATATCAATACTATCCATATGGACACTTTTAAGGAATAGTAAAATAAAAATCAATTTTCAACATTATGTCAAATAGTGGATGTCAAAAAAAAATTGTTTGAGGTTAATTAAGGGAGTAAATCTAAAAAGTAGTCAAATAATTATTGATTAAAATTATAATTTTCTTCCAAACCCTATATTTATTGTTGTTATATATATTCATCACACTAAAGTTAAATAATTTACTAAAAATAGAATTTTCTTTATACTCTAATATAAATTCTTCTTTATACTCTAATATTATAAAAATATAAATTTCTTTATACTCTAAGGTTTCAACTCTAATATAAATTCTTCACAACAAATTCCTCACACTAATATTGTTCATGTTCGTTATAACTTAAACAAATTGACATGATAAAGGGCGCAACAAAAAAAGGCCGCAACAAAAAAAAATACTAGTGCGTTGCAGTCAAACTAACCTGGAAAATGAATGAGAACAAAAATTCAATGTGTCCAACCAATACCGAAATATTCAAATCACTGAACGATAAAGCAATAGAAAGATCGTTGCAACTCTAGCAAATGATTTTGGAAAAATGACTTAAAAATATATATTTATAGATCAATGAGGGTTGCGGTTCCGACGAAAATGGACAACAGACAAATTTCAAATAAAGAAAAATTCAAAATAACCATTAATAAAAAAAAACAAAAAGTAAAGCTTCAGCTTTCGTCTATAGCGACGATATACAAATTTCGTCACGATGTTCGTGGCAATAGCGACAAAGGAAAACTTTCGTCGCAATAACGACATACTTCTTTCGTCGCAATAACAACAATCTTGAAGGTTCGTTGCAATAGCGACGAACGTCAGGAAAATTTTCAATTTTTTCAAAAAATTAAAAATGTTTTTCCACGAAAGCAATGGTTTTACTTGTTTCGTGGGAATTGTGAGTGATATGTAGTAGTGTGTTATGCTTCAAGAAACTTTAGGGGTAGGTGATGTGGTTAAATGCAGGATGGAAAGTTGGTTTCCTGATTGGTGTTTTGAGACTCTGGATGTGCTTGGTTGCTCTTGCAGGCTGGCCATTTGTTGGAATACTTGTAGGGTTCGGGTTCTGAACATCTGGGGTTTAGATTCTGCATTGGGGATAAATTTTAAGGCCATGGAGTTGGTGGATTATTTTACTGTTATTAATGTTTATGGACCTTACCTAAATAGAGTCCCCTTATGGGATAAACTATTTAGTAATTCTTTGCTGAGAGGTGCCATGGTGGTCATTGGTGGAAATTTAAATTTCTCTTTGGGTCAGGCTGAGGTTTGGGGGCCCCATGCTCATGCTGATCTCTTGTTTGATTAATTCACTCAGAAGTTGGTGGAGAGGAACTACTTGGATATTGAACCCATCAAACTCAAACCAACTTGGCGAAACAATAGATGTAGGGACGAGAGAGTGGCCAAGAGGCTGGATCGGTTTCTGGTTACCGAAACACCAATTCATTAGGGAATGGGTGGGAAGTGGTGGTCACTCCGATCACTCTCCTATATTTTTGGAACTAATAAATGGTCCTGTTAAACCGCCAAGTTCTTTGAAATTCAATAAGATATGGTTGAAAGACTCTTCATTTCACACTTTGATTTCTTCTTCCTGTGTTTTTTTCAACCCGGATAGTAGGATTTTAGCAACATTTCAGTTTGCTGCGAATTTTCAAAAGATGAAGGATGATGTTAAGACATGGGAATATGAGAAGAGAAGGAGGGAAGATGGTGAACTAAAACTTATTGAAAAATAACTAACTGAACCTCTTGAGAGAGATGGGGGTGGAATGCTTAATCAGGTGGATAAAGAACAACTCATTATACTGGAAGGGAGAAGGAATACTTTACTTCTAGAAAGGGAGGAGACCTGAAGATTGAAAACTAGGGCGACGTGGCTGGAATGCGGGGATGAAAATACTAAATTCTTTCATGCTTATGTCAGGGGGATGAAAACTGCTAATACTGTATGGAGTTTAATTGATGAACATGGTACTAGTCATGACACTTTTGAGGGCATGGCCAATACTGGGGTGAATAATTTTAAGACCCTCTTTAAAGCTCCTTCCTAGGCATCCATTGCGGAAGTAATTCGCATTGCTGAGATTTTTCCTAGGTTTGTGGAGGAATAAGACAATCTAAATTTAATGGAAGAAGTTGCTGAAGATGAAATTAAGCTGGTCCTTCAAAGTTTTGAGAAGGATAAAAGTTTAGGTCTAGACGGCTGGACAACTGAATTTGTCCTTGAAATTTTTGGGCTTTTGGAAATGGATATTCTACGGGTTGTCGAGGATACTAGAGTGATGGGAAGGATCCCAACCGGTTTTAATTCAACTTTTATTGCTTTGATACCAAAGGTTGAAAATCATGTTTCTTTGAACGACTTCATACCTGTTTCACTTTGTAACTTCGTTTACAAAGTGATCTCTAAGGTGATCACCCGTAGATTAAAGGGGATTTCGTTAGACAACATCATTGAAGAATAGTTTGGTTTCCTAGAGGGGAGGTAGATCCATGAAGCCATTGGGGTTGCTCAAGAGGGCCTTCATAGCATGAAAACTAAAAATTTAAAGGGGGCCATTCTTAAAATTGATCTGTCCAAAGAATATGACAAGGTAAGTTGGTTATATTTATGTATGTTACTGATGCATATTGGATTTGGCATTTATTTTATTAGATGGATTATGAGTTGCATCACTACTGTCTCTTTCTCGATTCTGATTAATGGTGTAGCTTCTCCTTTGTTTCATGCGGAAAGAGGACTGCGGCAGGGATGCCCCCTATCTCCGTTTCTCTTTCTGCTGGTTGCTGAGGGACTGAGTAGATCTCCCAGGGAAGCTAAAATACTGGTTTCATTAAAGGGTATTCAGGTATCTCATGAGATGTTTATTACCCATCTACAGTTCGTAGATGATGTACTTATTTTCTGCTCTGGATCAACCATAGATGCTGCTACTATTGGTGAGATTTTAGATCTTTTTTCTAAATCCACGGGGATGGAAATAAATGTTGGGAAATCAACACTACCTACTCACTTGTTGAGTGACTTTTATTTACTTGAGGTCTCTGGGTCTCTCCCATATAGGCTGGAAGAGCTGGATGGTGGGATGAAATACTTGGGGTTTGTTTTAAAACCTAATTCTTATCAAAATCAAGATTGGAAGTGGCTTCTGAATAAGATGGAAAAATGACTGAAGTTATGGAGTCACAAATGGATGTCCAGGGCTAGTAGACTAGTGTTGGTTAATTCATTCCTTGAAGCTATTCTAGTCTAATTGATGTCTTTGGCTTGGATTCCTAAGGGCATTTTGGAGGAGGCTCATAGGCTTTGCTTCCATTTCCTTTGAAGTGGAAAATAAGAAGCACATGTGACTCCTTGGGTCCGATGGGAGAGGATTGCTGTCTCTAAATGTTTGGGGGGATGGGGCCTTAAAAATAAATTTCTTTTTTCCAAGGTTCTGATTTCTAACGGAGGGTGGAGACTTATTAAAACTGACAATTTGTGGCAAAAGGTCATGGTTCAGAAGTATATTGCTCCCTCTTATGTGGAGGATTGGATTCAGAATCCCGTGAACTCGCATTCGAGTGGTTCGAACATTTGGAAAGTTATGGTTAATTCTATAGAGGTGATTAACTCCAGCCTCGCCTGGAATGTTGGAAATGGATGAAGATCAGAATTGGTGAGGATCCATGGGTTGGGTGCAACAATCTACATATGATCTTGGCACACACGGTGGATTTACTCCACCAAAGGGGTTTGTTTTATCTCTATCAATTAGCTGCCTCGTTATAGTAATATCATTGGACCTAGAACTAGATTACGATTAGGTAACTTCAATTGACTGGACTTTCTGAAAGAGAATTGGACTCTTATATTTCTGCTTTATCTCAGTCACGGGTCCATCTTCGAGACATGGAGGATTTTCTTATTTAGGATTCGAATCTTGGTGGCAGATATAATCCAAAGGAGGTGTACATAAAGCTAAGTGGGGGTGGTAATCAGAGGGCCTTGATTTGGTGGTGGAAGAATTTGTGGAAAATCAAAAGTCCACCTAAAACTAGAATTTTTATGTGGTGTGTGCTGGAAAACAAGGCACCTACTTGGGACAATTTACAGAGAAGATGTTTCCAAGGTCTTGGGTGGTGTGCACTCTGTCAGGATGATTGTGAGTCTGTCACACATGTTTTTGTTCATTGTCCTTATATCAATGAAGTATGGAGGGAATGTCAAAATGCTTTTGGTTTGGACTGCAAGTGGGAAGGTTTTTCGGTGCTGGAAGCTGGGGAGAACTGGAGGCGGCTAGAAACTCAGGAATATATGATTGCCTTACCTCTGCTAGTGCTTTGGGGTGTTTAGCTTGCTAGAAACAATATTATATATACAGATAAATTGTGTACTCCTACAATCACAACTAGTTTGGCATGTGGGATCCTGCTTGATTTCCCACAACACATTAGGGTCACAAGACAGAGGGAAGTTATAGAACTGGAAATTCACAGATCAAAACCATGGGGTTTTTTTAATGGGGCTTCACAAGATGATATTTGCGGGGGAGGGGCTATTCTTTTCTTTTCGGATCAACATTTTTTTAAACTAATGGTTGGGTTGGGGGAAGGAAACAACAACCTTGCAGAATTATTGATCCTAAAACTCCTTTTGATCTTTGCAACAGAGAAGGGATGTAGATCTCTTAATGTTTGTGGTGACTCGATGAATGTGATTAACTGGATTAAGGGGACATAGATGTGTTGAAACATTATTCTTGATAAATTTATTACTTCCATCAGATCGGTTCTTAACTCTTTTGTATCTTTCTCTTGCCAACATGTCTATAGGGAGAACAACCGGCAGGAGGATAGGGCCTCGAAGGAGGGGCTTCATTTGGAGGTGGGAGGGTGGATTATTAGAGAATATATAGATGATTTTGCCAATGAATTCTATCATCGGCCATTTATATATGGTGTTGTTCCTCTTCAGAACATTTGAGAATGGGCAATGTTTCTTGCAATTTGTTTGATACACTTAGTATGGTTCGTCGGTATTGGTTATGATGATACTGTCAACAGTTTTTTGTCGTGATAATAGCCTTATGCTACTACACTCTGTCAGTGTTAATCTATATCTACGATTTTTGCACTGTTTTTTATGGTTCCGAACAACACTACTCATTTGATGGTCCTTTGGGGCACTTTTGGCTTATGTGGCAGACTAATATTATATGCTTTTGGGGGCTCAAATATGGGCTGCTAGAATTTTTATTTTACTGCCTATATGTTTTTCTTCTATACACGGTCTGTGTATCTATTAAATGTAATTTTGTTCAACATGATATAAAATTATGCTTTTTTTCCCAGGGAAAAAAAACATATATGTTGGTTACCTCTATAATGATATTGTAAATTAATGCTTTCTTGGTTCAATTTAAGTTTTAACAAGAGAGAAGGAAATAAAAAATAATGCAAATATAATCACCACACTTTAAGTGCAACACAAATTAAAAATCCTCATTACCACATGAAGTAATATGAAAAACCTCTAATTTCTAGACTTGTGTTAAGGAAACAAAACACATAATTTTAATCAAGTTGATGCATGCGCCTCGCATTTTTTATCAAACTAATCACCAACGTAAAGATATAGGAATGTTATTTTCCGATGGTAGAAATGCAATTACCATAATTCATAGTAATCTTTCTCTATACTATTTAGAGAAAATAAAAACACTATATATATACATTGAAAACCTTACATTTATAAAACATACCAAAATAAGCCTAGTCTTTTTATCCGAAGCATTGGATCTGGACTCTACAAAGCAGTAATTTATTGATCATGTGTTCAATCAAAATAAATAGATCACAATGTGACCTCACATTTCAAGGTACAATTCCTCTCCATTAAACATACATTAACATAATGAATCCATTGTTTTTACCATAGATTTCAAATGAGAACCCATTACAGTTTCTCGTTTTTTCGTCTAGGGATCCAACTATTTTATAAACTGGAACAATAAAAGCAAGCTATCCATATACTTTGTCACAATCTTAGAAATTAATAAAATTTTCCCACAATTAATTCAAACTAAAAACATAGAAAAAACAATGATGTTTGTAAATCCATTTGGAAATTAATGCCGAAAGCCTATTATCAAATAGATATAATAAATAAGTGTCTTGTCATTAGAAAATCCATTACGACTGCTTCATTTTTTATTTGATTACTAAATTATTTTAGAACCTAGAATATTAAAATTAACCTTTCCTTATACTTTAATGTTGATAAAATTGTTATATACAAACACACAAAAAGCAATTGCAAATATCATCAAACAAGGTATATCTCAACACCCTCTAGTATTCTCAACATTTCAAACAAAATGATAATAAATGGATATAAAACATGATATAGGAATATGGAGTAAGGCACAATCACAAGAAAAAATAAGTATAATAAGAGTGTGAAAAGTACCATCATCTCCATCAATGCAGATTGCAAATCGCACAGGTACAAAACATGAAAGCAATAAGAACCCCTACAACAACAATATCTTCAACAATCCAATCCTCATAATAGAAATATTAAAATAAAAGTTTCTAAAATAGGTTCACCAAGCATAGTAAAAGTATTATCCCTATGAAATTAACCCTCCATCCTTTGATACAAAGAGAAACCCTATATTCTATCACTCAAATTCTTTTTATACTTACCACCAACTAACAGTCATGACCTTTCACAAGAGAAAGGCATACCAAAACCCACTGCAACAAAACACAATAATTGTATTGACTCCAAAACCAAAACAAAACCCACACTTGCTTCCACTAAAACTATTTTTTATGACTAATCCCATCAAATCCTTATTGAATAGAACTAAGTTACCCATTTTTTGGAAACCCAATTAAATAATTTTGATTGAAGCAACTATTACAAGAAAGAAAAGAAAACCCTCGACCTTTAAGACATATCATGGGAATCCATAGTTTTAAATATTGATTAAGTTTGCTTAGTATGGGACATTATAGGCATGTTGGTCTAGTTCCTTGGGATGCCTTTGACCTCCATGAGTTCCATAGATCAAATAAATAAAATTAAGCTCCAATTCCAAAGTAAACGAGCACAAGTGAAAATGAATTTCCCAGAGACAAGGAGAATAGAAGATAGTGGCATGCCTTGATCAAGGCACGATCCCAAACCCTTGATCGAAAGAAAACAAGTGCTAGGAAAGCACATAATGAATGTGGAGCATTTATTTGCAACTAACATAGGCATTAACCCCATTCATGAACACAACAATGATGTTAATAATCTTGAAATATATGCACAAACTCACTGGCATATTTTGTCAAACACTTAGTACACTCTCATATTAGTCTTCACATGCATGAAAAACAACCATAATTCATTGGAATAAATATTAATGTGACTGTAAGCTAATACACAGTACTAAGTACATTTTTTGCAGTGAAAAATAACTCATGACAATTGTCTGTAATAAAAAATCAGACACTGTGATTTTGGTCTAAGACCTTGGAAAATCCCCCTTAAGGGGAAACCAATCAAGAGAGAATATTTTATTGAGTTTGCTGAAATCGAGTTACAATAGTAATAAAACCAACATAAAAAACAACAATACCTATCTCACAATAGTCCAACAGACCACTCCAAGGAATGTGTCAAGAACCACACATAAAATAGACTCATATTTTTACCTCAAAATCTGTGCCTAGTATTCAATTGTATTATGGCCCTCTTGATAGAAATACTCTCCTTGATCCCTGTGCACTGCTACATTACTAACATGTATAGATTGAACAATATTTACTCAACAAAACCAACATCTATAAATATGTGCATTACTTTTCCTCGAATTATGTGCAATGCTAGTTATATGCCCTCTTAATTGTTGTACGAACCAACAATACCTTCTTGAAATCCATGGAACTTTTCTTGCTCATAAATGACACTCTCTTACTGTTGTATAGAACAACATTTAATGATCTTCATTAGCCTTGGGATGTGTCCCTCTAAAATCCATTGAAAAGTGGGCCCCTTTATGATTCTTCACCTCCTTTTTCTCTCTCAACTCAATCTCCCTTTTTCTCTCTTGCAAATGTGCTCCTCACACTTCTCACCAACCTCCTCTCTTGGAATTTGAGCAACTCCAAAAATTCTCTCTCTGGAACAAATGCAAATGGGCGCATGAAGCCTCTTTTATTATTACATTAGGGTAACTTCCATGTCTCTTCATCTTCTAGGGCTAGGATCGAATCTTGGCTCTCAAGATCGATGAATGTGATTTAATCTCAAGTTCACTTAAATCTCTTAAGTGAAAGCTATATAAAATTAGTTTACATTTTAAAAGTCAGATCACCCTAAAATAATAATAAAATAACACTTTATCTCATCAAGTACAACTCACTTCAGTATTATAAAGTCACTTTACATTACTTAATGAGACCCCATTTGGTTAAACCCGTGCACCTAGGCACATGATGGAAGAGTACCTCCAAGCTACAAAAACTAACAAAAGATGCATAAACAACCATGAAAATAATTGTATCTTACCTATAGTGAAAATGAGCTATGGACTATAGAAGACCTGGTTACCTGATGAAAAACTACTCATTAAGTGAATTAAAAACAAGCACCTAAAGAGGAATTTCATATTCCGCAATAAGAGCTCGTTTTCAGCCTATCATATAAATACATCCACACACATGGGTAAAAGAAGAGAACATAAAAATGTAAAGGCCATGCAATCTTTGTAGGAAATAAAAAAACAGATAAACAATACTAGAGGGAAAATGCATACTAGCTACCTCAAGTATTGTCTAGTTGTCACAAGGAACAAGCAGACATGGAATTGAGCTACACCAACATTTTGGGAATTCCACCTCGAACATGTACTATTGGTAGATATGAAATTCTATTCCACACAAGTAGCATACAAGGAATTGCACAAACCATGACAAGACATCATAGCCATCTTGGCTAATAAATACACACATGAGCAGTGGAAAAACTACAAAGCATAAAACTAAAAAAGCATTAAGGGTGGTAGGTAGTAAAAACATGGAATTGGTGTTACTATGCAACCTTTTCATGGCATTTTAAAGGAAGGTGGATATAGTAAAATGTTGCTAGGATTTCCAATTTGAAGGATATTACTTTCCAAAGAAGGGTAAATTTCAAGTTGTTTCTTGTTTCATATTACGACTATACATCTTGAAAAGGAAAACAAAAAACAAAAATAAAAACATAGATTAGTAAAGATAGAATGTGTATTATATACAACTTAAGAGTAAAAGGTAATCATATAGTACAAGTTAATTATATATACAAGATTATCTATGGCACCAAAAGCACCATCTAAGTTGTATTTTTGGAAGTAGATGTTTATTTCAACATTGCAAATATTCTCTTATCGGTATCATTGTGTATCTTTCATGGATATGTATGGTGTGCTCAAGAATCACTTTTAAGTCGGAAGGAAACTCAAAAGTTGGGAGATAGTGTAAGTCTTCTTACAATATTCCATAAAGCTTCTCGTTGTTCTTGTATTTGGAAATGGTAGTCATAAAAGATGCAAAGGTATTGCATATCGATTTGTGTTGATGAGAAGAAAGAAACCCACCACGCTACTATTAAAAATTTCCATGTTAAAAGCATGCATGTAATAGACAATATATACAATATACTTTTATGAAACAGATTATATAACGATGTTGCACAAGACATTCATGTGCACAATGATTTTATTATGGCTACATGCAAAAATATATATAACATATTAGTAAAGAAAATTGCAAATTAGCACATGGAAGTAAGAGGAAAACAAAATAGATATATAAGTATATAGAAATACCCAAAAATGGTTTTAAAGGAAGAGGAACAAATAACATTATGCCCATTTTTTCTAAATTAATTTTAACAGTAGCATTTTTTATATATAAGTTTATGAGATTTGCTAATCATAATTAAAGAAGCCATATTAAGAAGGGACAAATTGATAATAAGTAGAAGGAAGAATATAGGATTTTATAGTGGGTACAGGAAGACACGTGAAAGAAAGAGCCCATGGAGTGTAATAGTTGTGTTGGCAAAGATTTTGAGGCAGTTAAGAGATCCTAATTTTGACGGCTTTCGAAAAAATATTGTCCCACATTCGTGAGAAGTGAGCGAAGAAAAAGGCCAAAGAGATTTACAAGTTAGATAAGGATATAAATATAGATATGGTCCATGTTGTCAATGCTTATTGTTTCCTTTTTATAATGTCATTCCTTGCAATATGTGTATCATCAAATCTCATTCCATTCGAAGGGGTAGTTTCGTACGAGACCCCTTGTTTTGGGTGGGTGGTATTGGCAAATAATTTGGGATGGAAAAATCCCATGGTGGACAAAGTTGTTTTGGGTGGTATTGGCAAATAGTTTGGGATGGAAAAATCCCATGGTGGACTTTTGTAGTGGAAAAATTCAACAACAACAAATGTTGGTAATTTAGGAAGCCTAGTACTAGGTGTACAAAAAATGATAAAAACTTTGCCAAGCACTCCATTAAAAAGACTAGATTCAACCCACAAGTTGCTGGTTAAGATAACTTGTTGACCATTTCACATAAGCACTTTGACATCAAATTGTTCATCTTCAATTGAAGAAGATAATTGTTGTTTGCATTGTTCAAAATAGGAACATGGAATTGGCATGTTTAGGTTTTTTTTAACATTTATTTTATTGTGAAGTGGAACACATTTTTTCATTGTGTACAAGTGCATAGAGTTTTCAAATGTTTGGTTCTCCTCATTTGAAAGGGAGGAAGTTATCCTAGACATGAGGAAGTTTTAGTCCTAGAGTCTAGGCATTACCTTAAGGTATGGTGAATCACACAAAACTCTTCACAGTAGAGAGTTCAAGTATGTAAAATCTTACTAATGATCTCAATGCATGATTTATATATGTTCCTACTAAGATTTATAGTAAATTATATATATATAAAAGATTTTCAAAGTTACCTTCAACGCTAGAACCCTTCCTTTCTTGTTGCTTCCTTTTTTTTATGTGGCTGCAAAATTAACATTAGGGTTTGACTCCCTCTATTATTTCACAGTTAGGTTTTTTCTTTTTAGGCACTTTAGATTTAATGGGTTTGCGCTTCTATATATAAGTCGTTGGGTATTCGATGAAATGGGACTACGTATTGCATCAGATCCCAAACCCTATCTTTGTCAATTTTTTTTTCTTTAAAAACACTTTCACGGTTTTTGGTACAAACAATTCCATAGAAAGCATCGATGCACTTTTATTAAAAAGCATAATTTGACTATATTTAAAAAAGGGAGTTTTCGGTGTGTTATGTTTAATAAGTCACACTGATGGTGTTGAATAAATATATCACACCAATATAACTGTAGCCTAATTTTTTTACATTTATTTTTCATTATTGGTGCTAAAATATATCCGATGTGCCATTGTGTATATACACAACATGGTGTTTTTATTCATAAACCGCATCGGTATGCCAAACTACTTTTTTTAGCTGGAACTTATGTAATTTATTTGTATAATATATTTAATAGCTTATCTATTCTTTGGTCCAGGTTGTTTATGATATAAAATATGTGAGAAGAGTTCAAGGAATAATAATTCTGATTGGTGCGATGGGAGCATCTAAAAAAGTGAAGAAAGCAAGTTCTTTGTAATTTTAGTATAAAATTAATATGTTTTAATTATGTAGCACATTTAATTAAGTGAAGAAAGCAAGTTCTTTGTAATTTTAGTATAAAATCAATATGTTTGAATTATGTAAGTTTTGTATTGGTTAATCTATGCCATGCAGAGCTAAAAATGAGGAAACTTGATAAGATTCTTTGAAATCTAAGTGTAAAAGAGTGTAAAACCTTGATGTGAAAGTTGCAGATGGATGAATCAGGTGAATAAAAAAGTAATCACTACGAAATATTTCTTTGAAATTTTAGTAAAATGAAATTAAGAATATTGCCTAACATGTTTCAAACAATATATTTCACATATGTTGAATGTTCTCTAGGGGCTGAAAACAAGGGACGGGTATGTCGTCATAAGAAAATAAAAAATTGTGGAAGATATAAATGATGATGAATTGGTCCTTAGCTCATATGGAGTGTTGCTCGAAGTTAATGAAAGGGAAAAACTTGTATAAAAATCTGAGGGATACAGTGGAAAGAACGAATATATGTACTTTCCACTTACAATACAAAAATTAATCGAATAACTCCATAAATCAGGGTATATTTAAACTGCTTGAAGCGTTTCCGAAGAGAAATGGTCAATGAGACCTATCAAAATTTCAATAGAAAAAACATACAACAACAAAAAATAATCATTTAAAAAGTAATATTCCTAAACATGTTTTTCTACAATATGTATATACTACTACAAAACATTCCTTTATTAATATTAATTCCACTATATTTACTTTTCATATCAATATAAAAATAGTTTAATGTGATTTTATTTTTCTAGGAAGATTATGGAAATCCCAAAGGATAAATGAGGTTATATTTGAAATCTGCCAACAGGGATGTCCAAAAAATTGTACATGGAGATGGCCAAAGAAATAGACATAATTGCATTGAAGGAGGATCCATCTCAACATCAACGTGTTTCAAATGTATGTAATCACTACTTTTTTCTTTTATGTACATATAATTAATTAATTTAAGGTCAAATATACAATTTTAATTGTTTTATTGCATAAAAGAAAACAAATTGGAACCTATTCAACACATAAGACATGACAACAAGGAAGAAAATGATTGATAGCAAAGTTTGTGAGTAATTGTGAATTTTCCTTACAACTTAAGATTTCATATTGGTTGTGATATTTATATTTTAATTTTTTTACACCCATCCTTGGTTGTATTCAAACAGGTTATTACATACAAAGAAGAGCCATCGGAAGAATGGATTGACATTGTGTTAAGTATGGGTAGTCAATATATGTTTGCATATCAAAAATTAATTGTGGAATTTGTAAGTATATATGTTTCTTTACTTCTCTCATTTTATAATTAACGGAACAACAAAAATCTTTATATTAAATCTATGATTTGTGACGGGGTATAAAATTTGCACGAAACAAAAGAAAGTATGGAGTGGAGCCAACAAAATAATTGTTGAGAGACGGCATGATACATGACTTTGAAAGAATGTGTACTATTTATGACTCAATTCTTAATGTGGTACGTTTTTTTATTTACATAATCATGTATATTATATATTTTTGCATTATGCCCATCAATGTAGATACACTCATTACACTTTATTTTTATGTTTAGACGGAGGTTGAAGGGGAGGAACACAGTAAAAGAAATCAACAAAACATTTGGCCAAGTAACCCAAGTCATGCAAGCAACTCGAGCATTGACAACAGTTTCAGTGAATAATGACGATCAATATAATTGGATGTTAATGCAAGTTGTTGTGTGTTTTGAAATAATTGTCTAAAAATTAGACATTTTGTATAATGTACTAGAAATCGTTTCCCAATTGGAAGACAATGAGTTACCAATAAGTGTAACAATTACATGTTTACATTTTGATTGTTGTGGACCTTTATATTGTCTCATTTTGTATGGCAAAGGGTCTTTTATTCATATATAATAAAATAATCTTATTATTCTATTGCCTTGTCCAATGTCATTGTGAAATGTTGTATCGCTGATTAAATACAGGGATGATTAAATATTACAATGAATAGATGTAAATATGATGATATAAAAGATTAACCCAAACATCATATTCAAACACAATAATTAAATTCTAAATTATATGAATACTATTATAAAAACTATTTCATTTTCCGATGATTAATGGAATTAAAAAATAAAAATAAAATATAGATATATCAGTGTATTAGTCACCGGTTACTAGACACCAATGAGAAAATTATTACCAATGCTTTTAATGGTAAACTGGTGCATTTAAGGAAATGTGGCATCGATGCAGTTAATGATGGAATAGAAGCATTTATACTTTTGAAATACAATCGCATTGGTGCAACAAAGTGGTAGTTATATGCTCGATGCAATTTTATTATTTGTATGCAGCAATGCTATTAATATAACAATGCAATAAGCTACAAAATATTGTAATTGCAACATAATGCAAACATGCAATAAACATCAATGTACCAGTCAACTTCATTGATGTGTTTTCCTTTCTTATCAACACCGATGCGTTATATAAGGACATAACTGCCAATGTGATGTTTCTTATAGAGCATTGGTGCACATAAAGTTATAAAGTATCGATGCCATTAAAATAGCTGTACACACTACTGCTTGTTTGCAATAAATTTCACCCGTGAATTTTAAGTTAATGCACATGGTGCCTTTTATAATTATATGCACTCGTGCGTTCATTTTAGTAAAGAAAACCGGGAAAATTCCTTTGCTAAAACCTTGGATTGTAGAGTTTTATTTATTTATCATAATTCTCTATAAAAAAAATCTACCAAACTTTATGGTACCATTGGTGGAGGTCGTAGCAGAGGTTTTTTTGAAAATTTTGGTGAATCTTGTAACGCTAAAAAACTCCACTACAAGGTCTTTTTCTTGTAGTGTCCATTCCTGTTGTCGATTTGAATCTCAAAATACCCACTTGTAAGACTTGTACTTGATATCTGCAATTTGTTCCTACATCAAATATTTTAGATAAACCCTTTTCCAAATTTCATAAAACAAATTCATGCATTCAAACAGATTCTGGAAAATACCCATTTGACAATTTTTGTCAAATTATACTACATGTCCATTTTCTATTAGATTTATGGAAAAATATGAAGTATTGATTCATAATCGAATTCATTTTTATTAATCCCTTATTGAAACTCTTTCCAAGGACTATAACCATGTTAATTTTTTATGTCATAGATGAAAGTTACATCTCTAAGAAATCACAAATTTTGCCCAATTCTATCATGTTCATATAAGTGCACTTATTCTAAAAGACCAATTCTGATACTTGTAAAAGAAAATATGTAAAGAATTAGAAAAAAATGATATTGGTAGATGATATATTGTATCATTTTGAGTACTAAAACTCCTTCATCATTCAAATTTGATGATCCCATCAAATTTTATAAAATTATGGAATCATCAATTTTTAATTTCTGTAATTCTTCTAGACTTAGAATTCTTGGGTCACTTTTGTCTCCTTCAAAGTTTAAAAAATGGACCCTCACACGCCCAAAGAGTGGATTTTGCATCCTGACTCCACACCTTCTGGAATTCAACCACAATGATATAGATTTAGTTGTGTGACCAGATCACAATTGCACCAAAACAATTTGGGCCTCAACAGGTTCCCCACCCATCCTTTGGCTATGCACCTTCAAAACCCATTAAATAAGAATTTTTATAAAACTGGTGTAGAATTGGTTCCGCAAATGGCATCGAAATGGTATAGGTCTCATCGATTTGCGAGGTAAAATTATCCTATTATGGCCAAAACATGTTTTTGGCTCTAGACTTGTTTTTTTAAATAAATTTTCTCATTTTTTATGTTGATCATGGCATGATGCTCATATAGAAGGGTGCTAATGTGTCATGGAATGTGTCTATTGATGTGTTAGATGGGTTGTATGTGTCATCCTGTGATGCAGCTAGGTCACCCACCATTTTCCACCAAGTCGTTATACCACCTGTCATTGGGAAAAAATATATCAGTTATATTCCACTACATAGAGTGATAACACCTCGTAATGAAAGCAATTTTGGGGACCCTCTTGCCCGGGTCATTAAAAATTAGAACATGACACCAATAATAGTGGATTTCACATAACATATTGACAACTTGTGCAAGTTGTGGATGCGCTATGAGCCAAATCAATTGATTGTGGATGCCTTAGACCGATCATGCATGCCAATGAATTTTTTTACTTAGCCCCATTTTTTCTTAACCTTGGGTTCCCAACTCCTGATCACATTGTTTGTCAGTCTGACGCTCAGGTGCTAAGCTCCTATAAACCTCTAGACTAGGTTCAAATGCTTGGTTGATGTGGTTGGTTCACATCACAATCCCTCATGCATGTAGCAACTCCAAATCATCTAGAATCCACGTGGCACATCCACATTGTTGATGTTTTCTCCAATATGCAACATTAGGAAGACATTCATTATGAAATGGGCTCGGAGTAATCTACCATATGATAGATGACTATTGTTGAATTGACAAGATCTAATACGTGCATGGGACTTCTTAGCGGGTCTATTCAACATTATGACTCTACGTATGAATAAATGGACATATGGGGAGAAGAATAACATCATAGTCATGAAGAAATTTTCTTAATAAAGACAAAAAATCCAATAAAAAATGGTCAACAAGTAAATTAACAATGAAGTGTTCAAATTGGTAACTCAACAATGAAAATAAAATGAAAAGTAAAGATAAAAAGTGGAAGTTGGCCCAGAAGTGAAATTCAAGTGGTTTGATGTGTATAAATAAGTAGCTAAACATTTCATTTTGACACATCACAACAATGCATCATCTTCTCTCTGTAGTGTGCAATTTGAGATGGGCATATTGAAAGATCAAGGAGCAATATTTTTAGTTATCATCTCTAGAAGTTTGCCATCTTGCTAGGGTTTATTGTGAACAAGTGCACAACCTCTATGCTATTGGGTTCACTCTATGTATCCGATGATGTTTGACATGCCCTTGTGAATTAGGTTTCTTCATGTTATGATTGTTGTAACCTTATTATTGGAAATATCTTATTAAGATAAGTTGTTAGCTTTTCTCCCTATTGGGTTTCCCAAGATAAAATCTCTTATGTCTCTTGTGCATGGTTAAGAGGTCCTTATTTTATTTCCGCTACAAGTGAATGTTGAAATTTTCAGTGTGTAATTATTCAATGATAAAAGTGGGATGATAATCATCAGGAAATAATGATCAAGATTTGAAACTTTTACTACTAAGTTATAAAATTCAACATGGTATCAGAGTCAGGTTGAAAGAAGCCATTACAACAGTTTCTACCCTAAGTTTGAAAACTAGGGCTTCCAAGTTTGGACACTTCTGACCACATATTGGACTTGAAATTAGTGTTTTGGAACTTGCCTTAGTAGGGCGCATTTATCTGTGGAGGCCTGAAAAAGTAGGGCCTTGAAAAAATAGGCCCAAAAAATAGGGTCCAAAAAATAGACTCAGAAAATTAGGGCATGGAAAAGAAGGCCCTGAAAATTAGGGTCTGAAAAAGAAGCCCCCCCAAAAAATAGGGTCTGAAAAATAGGCCCATAAAATTAGGGTACGAAAAAGCATGCCCAAAAAAATAGGGTTCAAAAAAGCAGGTATGAAAATTGCAAACTTGGAGATTACAAAATGGGGATTCATTTTGTGTGAAGTTCAAGCGCATATTTATGGTACTGATAGCACAGGGTCTTCACTTAGTGAAGCCACGTCATAGAACTTCGTTCAAGGGATATTAAAGAATACCCCTAATTTCACTAGATATTGATAATTATCTATAAAAATCCTATTGTTGAGCCTCCCTCCTAATACATATTTCTAATTTAAAAAACCTTATTTTTACAAGAAACCCCTTTTTTTATCCCCCAATACCTATAAACCCCTCATACAATACTCCTCACCCCCCCAATTCCTACAATATATTGACCTTATTTTTCACAATTAAAAACCCCCCTTTATGAATGAACGTGATAAGATATTGCTCAACAAGGTGAATCCCCCGTGACTGATAGTGATGTAACATGCATATATCAAGTTTTTGATAAATGATAGATTTGGAGAAGACTAAAAATAAACTTCGGAAAGAGTACTTCTAAGTCTCTAGAGCTTCATCATGAATATATTTTGTAGAAGATGTATACTTAACAATAATTCAAAAGGAATTATTTCATGCAGTGATAATAGGTCCAAAGGGGATATTAGACCTAGTACATTCACATACATGTAGATTGATGACAATGGAATCCTTGGATTTCTTCTTGTACTATCTATGATTCTCTCCAAAAGACATGAATACCTGAGATGAAGACTTCAGCAAGCTCTAGGAGTTCATGACAAGATGAAGAAGAAGATCAAAGTGTTTGAGGAGTTTAGTGATTTCTACAAGGAGGCAGATATCAAGAGGGAGTCAAAAAAATAAGTAAAGATAAGTATTTAATGTTTTGTGCAATAAGTGTTATTTATTCAAATTGAATTGGTATTTTATTGATAGATAGAATAACTGTTTAAATTAGTGTTGGTTAACCCTTGTGGACATTTCTATCACGTGTTACAAAAAAGGAGACAAAGATCCGTGATTAAGATTTACCCATGTTCTTATGAGAAGATGCACCTCGTACGCCAATTATGCTTAGATCAAGTGTCCTCACTAGGACATTGGGTAACAAGACTCCTAAGAGACCCTCACAAGAGTGAATCCATAAAGGATGTTTGGTTGTCTAGTATACACCCATATGCCAAGGAAGAAGAGGAAAAAGACCATAGCTCTGATTAGTCATGTGTATTGATTAAGTGTGTATGAGGCTCGAGATGCTTAGCCTTGATTCATCACATGCATTGACTAAGAGTGAATAAGGCTAGAGGTCACATTACATAATCCATGTGGGAGTGCTTCATGAGGAGTGATAAAGTGAGTTGACTTGTTTATTTGATAGGGGATCCTATCTCCTTGTGAAATATACAAAGTCCAATCTAATGTTGAATTTGACATGGGTTCTAAGAAGTGTCTAGGACTTCTTAGAGTATGATCAAATCACCATTAGAGCTCTATGTGTGGATAGATGTGCATGTGAGGAGGTGACATATATGAATACGCATGGATCAAAAATGAATAAGGAAGCAAGTTGATTTAGTGCAAGATACTCAGATGTCGTGTCTATATGCAGAGGGAGTGGGATACTCAGGTTTAGAGGGAGAAGAATGGTCCTGCATAGAGGAAATAGTTGTAGCACATGTTTTTTATGGTGAAGAAAGTGCCCAAGGATTTCCCCAGTCATAAGGAGTACACAATTGATATCTTGAGAGATTCAGGATGATAGATTGTAAGTCCATGGCTATACCTATGGAGGTAGATATGGAGAAGCTAAGTGATTATGATTCATATTCAAATCTAATGGATCCCATGATGTGCAGATATGGAGAATCCAAGTGATTCTATTTCAGATTCAGATTTGGTGATGTATAGGTAGTTGATCAGATCCTTAGTGAGATATTTACTTTTTAGTAGGTACCCTAAGCTAGTTTATGGTTGAGCTGAGACTCTTCCATTGGGATGTGGAAAAACATGGGATGAGGTGCTGTTGTTTAGGAATAAACACCCTTGTAACCTAGGGTCTAGGGTTACCAAATTACTTCTAAAACTTGCAGACAATTAGCTTTAGTGAAGTACAAAAAGGAAATAGGAAGAAATATTGGACTCACTCGATTATCGACGATTGATCCAAGCTTTATCTTCTTCCTCTCTGCTTCTCTCCAAAGCTTTCAGAGACGCACCTCCTTCACCTGCAAAGAGCAAATTCTCCAAGTACAATCTTATACATGTATATATAACAGGTTAGACAAATAATATATATAGTGCTTAATCAAATATATTCACCAACCATAATACATGAAAGAGACTCAACACAATGTTGGAAGAAGAATTCTCTTTATTAACAGTCAGTGAATGGGATAAGTGTACAACCCAACGCCTGAGACAAGGAATCCTCTGCAACCAAAGGAATCTGAGTTCTGCTGCTCCAAGACTTCTGAAGATATACCACCAGCATAACTTTTCTCTCCAAACTTGATTGATTAATGCCCTCCCCAAGGGGAAGCGATGGCCGAAATACATTATAATCTTAATCTTTGGAGAACTCAGAAGTCCAATGGAGCAGAGGTAGTACTTGAAACAAATACATAATAATATCATATACAATGTCATATCCGAGGATGCTATGTTCAATATACTGGAACACTAGATCCTTTACAATATTTGAGTACATCATATAGTACGGGTACAAGACCACGTATATTACAAAGGTGGATCAAAGCCACAATATACAATAATGATGAATCTTCAAAGATCTGGAAGCTGTGTAAGTAACGACAACATAATCTTGCGCAACTTAGTCCATGAATGTGAAACTAAGGTATTCATAAACAATCCCAAAGAACCAGTACAATCCAATCCATGTGAATAGATGTTATTGAAGTCAAACATGGAGCGGATTCAACAGCTTGTCAATCAATAGGTGATAATCGACAACTGAAGCAAAGGAATTCACCAATAATGAAAGTGAACCCTGAGGTACGATCATCAAAACTCTAGGTCTTTTTCGTCAGGAAGTGTAGATGTGAAAGCATACCGTGATAAGGAAGGCAATAGATCCTCCAACGGATCACAAGAGTGACTAGGAATTGGGTAAAGGAAGGGAGACACAAGTAGTAATAGATACAAGAATGATGGAATCAAGATATAGATCTAACACAGGGTTAAGTCCTTGAACAGTGAGCACGACACAGAGATGACCCAAGGCAACTTTTAACTTTACAGATAGTACAACTATACTTATCTGTCATGTAGGAGACATGATTAGATTCCCCAGGTAGAACTGACAAGAGGAGGAGTAAGAAACTCGAAGTAATAGCTAAACTGAAAGTGAACACTAAGACATGAGTATCGGGAAAAACAGAGAGTGCTTTGTTTAAGGATGACATGCTGCCATTGACTGAGAACCAAAAGAAAAATTCTTCCTTACCTTCCCTGTTAAATTTTAATGAGTCCAGGAAAGTCAACTCGAGTCTCTCTTCATTTTTTACAAGCTTGAAGAAAAGAGGGAATAATGCTTGATAGTGTCACTGATTCGTAGATTTTATGAGCCCGAACCAGTACATGCTCACTCGATGTTTTAATATTTAGAGAGTCTGAAAACTCCAAAGAAGACTCCAAGGGGGGTCCTTTTTCGTCCAATTTAGTCTCTTGAGGTTGAAAAAGTATAAAACATACCACAGAAGAACTCTCTTAACTTCCGTAGAAGAAAAGGTGAACATTTTTCGTACTTAGTCAGGGAGGTACGAAAAATGTTAAATTACCACCTACCCAACGCTCCTTCGAGAGCATCATATAGCTTGAATTTTACGAGTGTGAAGGAAAGCAAGATCACTCGGAAAGATCCATTTGAGTACGAGAAATGGGGCTCACAACAATAAACTCAATGCTTTGTTCTTCGTGTTTAACGAGCATGACAAAGACAAAAAGTACACTCATAATATTTTTCATGTTTAGGTCAAGAGCATGAAAAAGGGAAAACTAAGCTTATACCGGGAGTTCCTTTTCTGTAATTTTAGTCCCTCAGGTCTGGAAAAGTGATAAACCTATACCTGAGAATACTCTTCTCAATTCCGTAGAAAAGAGAGTGATCCTTTCTCGTATTATTCCACATGGTCTGAGAAAGAGATAACCTACCACCAATGTGGATGCCCATTCACGTATTCTTAACGAGCTTGAACGGACAAGTTTACTCGACAGTCAAATTTTTTTTAAGGATTTAGACCTGGGCCTAAAGAAACTCCATAAGGGTGTGGAGTCCTATATAGGGATAGCTTGTAAAAAGAGACCAAAATGAGGCTCAATTTGGTGTGAAAAATAGCTAAAATATTCCCCTGAACCTATGACAATTGCAGCATGAGTATCAAAAGACAATAAATAGGTCCTAAATGAGGATACTCATGAGAGGAAAGTCCTATCCACAGAAGAACAATGGTAAAGACAAGGAGCTAATGGTTAAAGATACCATTGTCCGTGGTTAAAGTGTAAATGCTAGGATCAAGATGGAGTAGGTATAAATGCAAAATGCATGTGAAATGACCAAATACCATCCTATATGAGCAAAAAACAACTTAAAAATGATGATAAACCTATCACATGGAAGAAAAAGAGATGGTATTAGTTTACAAATTATGAACTAAAGGGAAAAAACCCACTTTAGAAATAAATTTTCTATAAATAGTTCAAAACATAAATAAAACTTTCACCATTTGGATTTTTAACCATAAAAAGACAAATTTACATCTCTGCCTTCAATTGCTCAGTGTGGACGATTCGGTGGACCATTCCCAAAACCGCAAGTGTCAGGTAAAACTACACTCCATGCTCTTTCTTTTGATCCAAGCAATTATTAATTTTGAGCCCCAAATCATGTTTTTAAGTGCCCTCAAAACAGGAATGGTGTGTACGCAGGTATGGTATAGTAATAGTCGCATACACGCGTTCTGTACGCGGGTTGCCCGAAAGAAAGTCGCGTACAGTACGCGACTTGCCTAAATGACAATCACGTATGCTGCGTGAGGTAGAAAAACAATGTGTAGGATCAAAAATTTCGAATTTTATTTAAATCTAAAGGTTGGCAATTGCTTGTTTATTAGGTTGAAAGATGGTGCTTGAGTGGAGGGAGAGGGAACATGAAGACATGGACCAAGAAGCTCTTCGAGATGCGCCCACAGTGCATATTTTACGTCAAAGTGGGTTACTAAAGTTTTTCTATGCCTCACCTATGCAGGCCAATATCCAACTCTTAGAGTTCCTAATAAATTATTGGGATCATGATTTGGGCATGTTTGACCTTCAAGGTGAGTCTTTAGAGATTACTTCGGAGGATGTTTATTTCATTGCTGGTTTATCACGATGGGGAGCTCCAGTGAACTTGGAAGGCACCGGTAGAGGCGGTGACCCTCTAAGTGTACAGAACTATATTGACATATATTGCGAGCTAGGCACTCAAAAGAAGGGTAGCTGCATCCCTATTGTGCGCATTCACAACTTCCCTTTGCAAGTACTGACGAGCACTATAGTGAGGGTTGCGGGGTCATCATCACTTCACCTTGCAACTCGAAACCAGATGAGATTAGCAGTAGAATGTATGCAGGGATCCCTATATGACTGGTGCTCGAGAGTGATCTCGATAATGAGAAAACAACTCTCTGACTGCAAGAGAGGCAGGAGGAAGAATTTTGGTTATTCCAGCATATTAGTAGCCTTCTTATTTGAGAGAGTGTCGGGATTGAGTCCTGCAGTGCCACTACCAGTTCATTCTCCTTGTTAGCCTAGGCTGAGTAGGTGGGGAGATATTTTCCTCTACAAGGGAGGTGGTGGATCGGTGCAGAGTTTCTATGATGATGACTTCTACTTTTGGTGGGAGCGACAGTTGCCGGCTTTGGAGCAGTTTCCATATGCTAGGTTAGATTTCCGTGGTGATACTAACCTCGTCCTCCCTCCAGGAGGAGCATGGGGAGAGTTAGGTAATTTTTATTTTCAAATATTTTAAAATTTTTATGAATTTTAAATATAGAAATATATACATATGTATAAGAGTTCTAATCCTTTTAAAATTTCAAAATGCAGATATTGGACCGGTCCCCCCTGCTGGGCATCCACGCATGTATGTGCGTCCTGTTTTGGGAGAGGACCAGGGATTGATTAGGGTTCTTGAGGGGAAGCTGGCCAGGCTTACCCAGAAAGTACCTACCTTATGGATTGAGCACATCCCTGCCATCATGCAGGAACTAGTAGTTGGTGTACCACCTGTCTGGATACATCTTCTAGGACGAGTAGCCAGAGCAATACTTGTATACATAGATGCTGTTGAGGCTACTAAAGCCGAGGAGGTTGAAGAAGCCCGTGTGCAGGGTGATCAAGGGGACCAAGGAGGTCAAGCTTAGACTTAGGGGCATTTGATGGACTTTTGATCCATATTTTGTATATTTTTTGTATATTATACAGTTATGACTGGATCTGAGGACGAGAGACTCGACCTATCTATATGGACAAATATTAACACACACACACACACACACACACACACACACACACACACACACATATATATATATATTTGGCGGTTTATTTACAAATGTTTTTAATGTGTTTGTTTTTTATTTTTATGTAAATTGTGTTAAATGCCAATCCAAGATATAATTAGCATATGCATCAGTTAATGAATTTTGATTTCTTGGAATGTGATTGAATGTAATGAACTCAAAATTTCTTTCCAATAATTACACTTGCATAAACTAATGTAATAAAATAGGGTTTCGCACCTGATAAGCCCGATTGAGCTGGGAAACCACCAGCTGAGAGTCGAGTCGGACTTCCAGTTGAGTGATACCATGTGACAAAGCATCCCATAGAAGCTCAATGACAACCCTATATTCAGCCACATTATTGGTAGCAGGACCTAATCAAGCGCCTCCTAAGGAAACTAAATGTCATGAGGGTGAATAAATGACCCATGCAACTAAACCTAAATTACAAGTGTGGCAACTGGCGCCATCAGCGAAACCTACGAACCTCTCGGAAGACATCTGAAACAACCAACAGATGGTATAAAAACACAACCGATGAACTAGTGTACATAAAAATACATACAATAAAATACAAGAAAAAGTGCTAAACCTAATCATAGTACTTTTTCAAGTAGAGCCCATTTCTAGGCTCAGCCAGCTTATTCCCATCAAAATCTATCAATTCATATGCACCTTTCTTTAACACTTTCGATATGATATAAGGTCCTAACCACATAGACCTAAAATTTCCTGCCCCTAGGGGTTCTTTGTCTTGGTCCTAGAGCAAAACAAGTTCCCCCTTAGAGAAAATTCGGTGCTTGACCGATTTATCATATTGGCTTTTGGCCCTATTTTTATGAGCTTGGTTTGCTGTCAGCGCATCTCTACATTGTTCATCAAGATGTTCTAAATGTAATAGATGTTCTTCAAGCTCAGTTGTATCAGGTAACACATGAATAACAATTCTTAAATACGAGATTTCACATTCAATCGGGGTAACAACTTCCACTCCATGGACGAGTTGGAAGGGCGACAACCCTGTAGCAGGTTTTACATTAGTCCGATATGCCCAAAGTGCAGGATATAGCATGATATGCCAGTTGGAACAGGCTGTATTAATAATATGTTTGAGGATAGTCTTCAAAGTTTTATTAACAGCCTCGACTTGACCGTTTGCTTAAGGATAAAATGAATATGAATGTTCTTGTCTAAATCCTAGCATAGTGGTCAATTCAGTCATCATGCTATTTTGGAAATGACAGCCATGGTCAGTGACAATCACTTTAGGTATACCGAATCATGCAATAATTTGATTGAATATGAAGAAAGCTACAGTTTCCCTATTAGCTTTAAAGGTGGGCATTGCCTCTGCCCATTTCGTAAAATAGTCCACAGCAAAATTGATATATTTGTGCCCCCCAGCCGAGGCTGGGTTACATGTCATGTAATCAATCCCCCACTTCATGAAGGGGCCCACTGAGATGACGGGAAATAATGGAGCAGGATGTGACCGCATCTTTCTGGTGTAAAGCTGACAAGGATGACAGCGCTTCACTACTTCCACACAATCTTTAAAGACTGTGGGATAGAAATAACCGGCACGTAATATCTTATGGGCCGTTGCTAACACAGATAAATGACCCCCACATGCTCTACTATGGGCATCATTTAGGACAATCTCTGCTTCCTCGTGGGTAATACATCGACGCAAAACGGAATCTACCCCCCTATGATATAAAGTATCCCCTATGATGAGGTAGTTCTTGGCATGTAGGCGTAGTTTACGTCATTTTTCCCGTGAGAAAGATGCAGGATACTTCAAAGTCTGGATATAGATAAGTATATCTCCGTACCAGGGGTCAGAGGTGGAAATCAAATAAATGTGCTCATCTGGGAATGAGTCTTCTTCAATAGCTACATCCTCTTCTACTGGAAATTCTGCAATAAGCTCAGCAAAAACTAAGGATTTTTTGGATTTGGCGGTTTGAAAATCCAAGTCAAACTCTTGGAGAATGACTATCCATTTGTTGAATTTTCCTCCAACTATCCATCGGGACAAAACATATTGAAAAGGATTAACATCTGCGACTACTGTCGTAGTCCTCAATAAGATGTAGTGATGTAACCTCTAAACAGCATAAACAATTGCTAAGGCCAACTTCTCGACGTGGGAGTACCCAAGTTCAGGGCCGGCTAAAGAACGACTAAGATAGTAAACGACATGCTCTTGGAGCGCATCGTCCTCCTGGACTAGGACCACCCCTATGGTCGACTCAAATGCGGCCAGATACAATATAAAATCCCTAGAGTAATCTGGCGGATGTAATAACGATGCCGACAACAAAGATTTTTTCAATGCCTCGAATGCTAGTTGTGCAATTTCATCCCACACAAATGGGGTGTCCTGTTTTAACAGGCACATGAAACCCTTAGTAATCTTGGCATAGTTTACAATGAAACGTCGAAGAAAATTGGAATTTCCCTGCAGGCTCTGAAGCTTCCTGATAGAACGAGGAGGAGGCAAATTTACAATGGCCTCAACTTTTAAAGGATCCACCTAAATGCCTTTGTTAGAGACAATGAATCCAATCAATCTCCCTAACTCGACACAGAACACACACTTGTGGGGATTCAAATGAATTTTATAGTATCTGCATCGTTCAAAAATCAAATGCAAGTGAGCTGGATGGTCACTCCTCTTATGAGAATGTGCAGGTAGATCATCAAGGTAGGGTTTGACAATGGCTCTAATATCATGAAAGGTAAAATTCATTGCCCGCTGAAAGGTAGCCCCAGCATTTTTCAATCCAAAGGGAATTTTTTGTATGCGAAGGTACCCCAAGGACAAATGAAAGATTTTTTATGTTGGTCTTCCGGTTTAATTTGAATTTGATTATATCCGGAGAAACCGTCCATAAGCTAAAAGACTTCACTTCCCGCGCAAACATCAATAATTTGATCTATAAATGGCATGGGATAGTTGTCCTTAGGACAGGCTTTGTTTAAATCTCTAAAGTCAGTACAGATGTGTATGGTCCCTTGCTTTTTATCAACAGGAACAGGGTTGGATACCCATTCCGTCAAAGCTATGGGATAAATAAAACCGGCTTTCAACGGTTTTTCTACTTCAGCCTTCACTGTCGCCGCTTTACACGGGTTAACAGGTCTCAACTTTTGCCGAATAGGTTTAGCGTCAGGGTATGTTCGGATCTCGTGCTCGACTATAGATGGATCAATGCCTGGCATCTCCTCATATGACCAGGAAAAAACGTCGCGGAATTCCTTAAACAAGGATGTATAGATCGCAATCTCCTCGGGAGAGCAGTTTGGGTCGATATGTATATTTTCCACAACGTTAGGATTTATAGAGATGTTGATAGGGATGGTAGCAGAAATATTTTCCATATTCCCCTCAGTAAACATTCCTTCCCTTGGTAAGGGATTAATGGGCATATCAACATTGTCTGCCAGTATCACATGAAACTCTTGATTCTCTATCCTGCTTAATTCTGGAAGAAAATAGGATCGATGGTGAAGATATTCACAGATCTTATCTCGTCTGCACATGGCTTCCAGAATGGCTTCATCAGAAGGTAAAACCATATCTAAACAATTTGTAGAATGCAAAGAGTTTTCTGCCCAAGCAGGCAGATAGACTTCTTCCAGTTCCTCTTAGACTGTGAGGGGTACCAGAATGGGATCAACAACGGTATTGGTGATAGCTTGATAAGCCACTTCCGCTGCTGATAAGGGCACTTCAGGTTCAAGGTGGGAAGGGAGAACCCAAGGATCAGTCCTATCAACAACCGTGGCTATGGACTTCCCCACACTAGTAGAACCTATATAATTAATCGGAGTTGGAAGATCAAATGTGCTCATCAATGATGCGTACATTCCAGCTCCTAAGCTCTATGCAATAGGTTTGACCTAATCAACCAATGGTATAGTGTACTCATTAGATTCCATGCGGCCTTTCCGAGTAAAATTGAGTTGGTCAACAGTGACCAACTTCCCTTCGTGTGGAAACACTACCACCCAAAAAACGGCCGATGCAATAACATACATGGCATAAGTCTAATTTCTTCCCAAGAGCAAGTTGTAATCCAAAGGTGCATCAATCACCTCTACCTCAACAGACACCGCTTTCCCTGCTAGCTTATTTTCAAAAGCCGGTAGGATACCATGCGGACGGAATGACCTTCCGTCGAAAGCAGTAAGTAGGGTGTTTGATGGGACCAGCTCTAGGGATCTAAGAGCTCTCCAACATGACAAAGACATAACACATGTAGAAGCACCCTCGTCGACAACTGCCCTTCCAATGGTCTTTCCACCATGGATGACATCTATTGATAAGGATACATGATAAGGTAGGCCAATTTCAACATCAGACAAGTTAAATTTCACCATGAGACTCGATGAGTCCATACTGCCTAAGGCTGCTAAGAGTGCATCCCACTGGGCGGGACAACTCTGTAACACCTCTAAAGCTGACATTGCACAAGGTGTCTGGGATAAGTCTTCAACTACGAAGTAGTTTGTTGCTTCCCAAGCATTAGGATTATGCAAAGTCTTCTTAAAGACACCTTTCGGTATCTTGGGAATAATTTCGGCAGGTTTCTCAATCGTGAGAGGGTTAGAAGTTTCACTTATGGACTTACCCTTCTCCAAAGTCTCTTTTTCACAGTTCTTATTCCTAGTCTGTAGTAAAGTTTGAGATCAAACCATCTTGATATAATTGGGGTCAGGGGCATTTGGGGTGCCCCCTGTTGCATTTGAAGCTGAAGCAGAATTCTGCCCCTAGTGAAACGGATCCTTCAGGACAGTCGGTTGTTGAGCTTTTAACAGCTTCTGAGCTTGTTCCATAAGGGAAAAAAGATGGGTGAGGTGATCTTCATGGTACAACATGGGAATTTCACCTTCTTCTTTTCTTTCTTCCCCCCATCGGCATTGTTTGCGGGTTTTTGCTTGTTTTGATTTCCCTCCCCTTTCTTTCTTCTCTTCTTTTTCCCACCGGGCTGCTGATTGCGCTTCTGAGAGGTTTGTGCAAAAACATTTTCATTTTGGGGTGAGGGGGTAGCCTTTGCTGCCTCCGCCATAGAATGTTTGACGGACAAATGATGGAGCTGTTTGGACAAAGATTCTACAGTGGGAGAATTAACGGAACCCACCACACCATCGACATGGGGTCTAGGCTTAGGTTTCTCTGCGTCGTGTGTTGGCCTCGGTGCCTCAGGGATAATCTCATATAAGATCCCAGAATGAGAATATATCAAATCAAGTTGCTGGGCCCTGAGGATAGCTTCTTCCTCATTCTTCATTCCTGAAGTAGATACGTCCTTAGATATATAAGGCAATAGGGATTTAAGGAACCATTCTAATAAGAACTCGGGAGGAATAGTGGCTTTAATAAGGCTCTTCCGCCTTCTCCATTCTTGGATGTGATCCAAGATATGGGTGGCCTTATTCTACCGGAAGGTAGACAACAAGTCCATTCTGAAATCATATCGGATAGGAAGCTAGAAGTGACTAAGGAAAGCATTAGCCAAGTCCCAAAAACTACTAAACGCAGCAGAAGGCAACTCAATGTACCATTTTGCTGCAGTACTCGTCAAATTTCTTTGGAACAGCCTCAACCGAACTGATTCTTCATTCAGTGATTTGGAAGAGCACCATAAATGGAAAGTGGTGGCATGAGCTCTAGGATCTTCACCAACTTTACCTTCGAATTTTGGGATATCCGAGGGCAGCTTGGTAGGGACGGGTGGCCAAGCAAGATCATGCCTCACTAGGTCATTCATTAGTTTAGACAAATATGGCAAGTTTAACGTTTCCAGGAAGGGAAGCTTCGGTCTAACCGAAGCACTAAAAGTACCAGTTTTGGGATTAGAGGGACCTGCCCTTGTATTCCCATATGTGAAGGTGGGGTTGCCCCCTGCTACCGGTTGTGAAGTGGATGGGTTGCTTTGAAAAGGATTCCATCTGTAAGCCACGGGGTTGTTTGTGTAAGGTGTAGTATAAGAGGTTCTAGCTGCCCCAGTTGAAGTTGGGGTTTGAAACACAGGAGCAGGTATTCCTCTGCTAAAAAGTGAAAAGGGAGAGCTCATGAACGGAGCCGAAATTGGAGTTTGAAAACCTTGACCATAAGGGTTAGTGTTTCCAAAATGCACCCCTACATATGAGGGTGTTGGGCCTACGTATGGAGTGGATGGGGGAATGTGCCCCCCATTCCAAGGAAATCCTTGGACAAAAGCCAAGGATCCTATAGGACCACTCTGGGCAGTGTGTGTGAAGGAAGTAGGAACTGTAGGTACACTAGGAATCCCAATGAACATTCCACCAGAAGCACCTACTAGGCTTGTGGGAGGTGGTGGTTGAACCATTCGACTCACTAGAGTTAAGGGTGTAGTAGGTATGCTTGTTCTAGGGGTACTTACCGGGGAGGTAGCACCCCTTCAGCCGAAGCGGCTGAGGTGAAGGTAAAAGAACTTTCTCCTGCAGTAGACATTATCCTGCCCACAGGGACACCAATCATGGGTGGATCAAAAGGACGAACCTGAATGATCACATGATCATTTAAGTCAGTTAGAGGTGTATTAAAATTCGTTGCAAACTTGTCAGCCTGTAAGTCTTTTATCTCAACTGTGTTTAAATTAAGACGGTTTGCCCTAAGTTATGGTTCACCCAGAACTTCACTAACTCCTATTGGTTCAAAATAACCGTCTGTGTCCAATCTCCGCCTTTGAGGGGGAGTTGGAGGTTCCAAAGTAATGAGCGGAGGAAGGTTTTGCAACCTTCATGACCTTCTGATAGGTTGGTCCTCCATGATTGTAAATTTGACTTTTCAAACCCTATGGTCGGCTAAACACAGACAAACCATAGAGCAATCACTACAAAAAATTCCTAAAGCCTCAACAATCACAAAGGGTGCAAGATATGATTTCCCGAAGAAAGCTGAGAGACAGTTTCTTGGCATCCTTAAAGAGGTTCTTAGGCACAAGCGGAGGAATCACCCATCGCCCTCCTACACTTTCAACAAGGGTTACCTGCCAAGCCCGTCCAAGGTTAACCATAAATAGCCTTCTGGTTTTCCTGTGTATAAACCCTAGATGTCAAGAGACTAGAAGCTACCTTAACTATACCAATAGTCTGGGGGGATAGTCGCAAGACTGATTTGTACGCATGGGCAGGGTAGCTGAGCCCGAAACTCTGTCTAGGATAGGATCCCCAAATGCGTAAAAACCTTGGTTTATGTTTTGACAAGGAATCGGAGGGTTATCTCCTCATTTCAATGCCTCCACACAGACTCGTGCTTAACTCCCATTTGAGAGGAGCTTCCCAGATACTATCAATAAAGAGAAGGATTTACCTATTGAATGGCACAATATGTCTGAATTTAAGTACTTATGGGGAGTTTACACTTCTTGTCCCACAAGTCTAGCCTAAGCTAGTAAGTGTATGGCCCTATAAAACAAAAATTACTAATAAATTTTAATTATGGCGTTCATTTTAAGGGCTGTTTTTACTCAGAAGGCAAGTGGAGTGAAAGACTATGATGTTATTGACTCGATAAGAAATGTAAAAAACAGGTGTATAAATCAATTTCAAAGCAAATGATCACTACTTAAAACAAGCTTCTCTTTTTTCTTTTTTTTTGTAAATATAAACTGATGAAAATGCAACTATGAAAGAGAAAACTAAGACTTATTTTTGTAATTTTTGAGATTTTATTTAAAAACTAAAAGTAAAACTACCATATGCAATTCAAATGCAAAATGTTTCAAATGTTTTTCTTTTCACTTTTCAAATTCCTCAAAGATTACTAATGCACCTAAATGCAAAATTATTGAGTATGCTTGAATAATCTAACTATATAAAGTAAGAAAACTAAAGTAAAGTAGATTTATAAAAACCAAAAATCAACCACCTAAGGAAGACTTGAACACACCTAGCTGGGAAGATACAATGAATAGAAATCACTGACATCAATCAAAGGCAAGTGACAAACCAACACTATTCAGAAATAGAATGGTATATACGGTATCTAGAACCCTGATCACTGATTCAGACAACCAGCACTTGGACCTATTACCCAACAGGAAAATCCACTTCAAAATGCTAAAAGAAAGACAATCCAACCAATAAAAACCCAAGGGCTTAACGAAAGGCACGAAGTATGGTTAACAGGGAAATCAAACCTACAGTGCAATGCCAGTACTAAAGACCACTAAGCAAGACAAAATCCACAGAGGGACAGGGACAAGCAATCCAACCCCAAAAATTCTGTTGCTCAGACTTGTATGTCACTGTTCACAAGAGAAACCCGCGTACTGTACGCAATTGTCTAATACAACAACCCGCGTACGCAGACCTTTGTACGCGACTGTGTAGCACAGCAACCCGCGTACATGAGTAAAATTTCTCAATAAAAGGAAAATTTATAAAGGTCTTCAAACACCACTATAGGCATGAACCAAGATAAAACACGACACACTGAATCAAATCAAAGACTGGGCAAGGATCTATAGAGTTAACCCACAGCAGGCTGGGCTCCCCAGCGGAGTCGCGAGTCACTGTTGTTCAAGAATAAACACCCTTGTAACCTAGGGTTTGGGGTTACCAACTTACTTCTAAAACTTGTAGACAATTAGCTTTAGTGAAGTACAGAAAGGAAATAGGAAGAAATATTGGACTCACCTGATTACCGACGGTTGATTCAAGCTTTATCTTCTTCCGCTCTGCTTCTCTCCAAAGCTTTCAGGGATGCACCTCCTTCACCTGCAAAGAGAAAATTCTCCAAGTACAGTCTTATACGTGTATATATAACAGGTTAGACAAACAATATATATAGTACTTAATCAAATATATTCACCAACCATAATACATGAAAGAGACTCAACGCAATGTTGGAAGAAGAATTCTCTTTATTAACAATCAGTGAATGAGATAAGTGTACAACCCAATGCCTGAGACAAGGACACCTCTGCAACCAAAGGACTCTGAGTTCTGCTGCTCCAAAACTTCTGAAGATATACCACCAGCATAACTTTGCTCTCCAAAATTGATTGATTAATGCCCTCCCCAAGGCCTCTATTTATACTTTGGCAAATATAGTAGTTTTGAAGGTTGAGGAGGTTGAGATGGTTGGGGTAGTTGATGATTAAGGACCAACTAATGTCCATTAATCGTGATTTATATTGTTTAATGTTGAATGGAGATGTACGCGACTATTAATATAGGCAACCCACGTATGACACGCGAGTCTCTTAAAGGAAACCCACGTATAGATCTGTACGTGGGTTGTAATGGAGATAGTCGCGTACAGTACACGAGTTGTCAACGAGAAAAGTCGCGTATGTACGCGAGTATCAATGGAGATAGTCGCATACGCCAATCCACACTTAGAAAAATAATGTAGCAAGCTGGTTGAAAGGTAAATGTATCTCATGCCATGCCCAGCTATAGTGTTTTGGAAAACTTCAATCCTAAAATGTCCTTTTGTGTACCAACATAAGGAATGTCGGCACTTAGACGTAGAAGTGCCATCTGGGTTGAAAACAGGTACCTGTGTGGTAAAGTTGGATATGGTATGAGAGATGCCTTAGGTGGTGAAGTGAAACTGCATAGATATACAAATTCTATCTAGGTGGAGTGAAATGGAAAGAAAGAGTACCTTGGGGTGTTACTTCAACTTGGATCAGTTATGATTAGTGGGAAGGAGTCTTCTATGGCAATTAGTATAATATAAGTATAGTATATTGCAACCAATGTCACAGGACTATTTGATGTTGAGATAAAATGTCCAATCATATAAGACATGGTGCAGAAGGAAGCAGTTAAGCTCCAATATATATCCACAGATGAGAAGGCATTGGGAAGACATCACCTTCGGAGCCTAATTCATATGGATATAGGTGAATGGCTCAAATAGAGTGTTGATGGCTCTACATACAAGTGCCAGATATTCATGAGAGATGGATGAGTAGTACGGGGTAGAAATTCACTCATGGGGATATCCTAGTGGTGAATGGCCCATGCAAATGAGCATTATGGGGAAGACATTCACTCATGGGGCTACCTAGCGGTGAATGGCCCAAACATATAGATGAATAGTCTTGGGTGACTTCCATTCATGGGGCCATGGATTTTTCTAGTCATGGATGGCCCTAAACCTTGGATGTTGTTGGAAGGGGTTATTATCATTATGTCATTAATGAACTAATGTATTATGGTTGCTAATTAATGAAGCAGTTCGAGCGGGTGAAACTTCTCCAACCATATCGGAATATAATTACTTGATCGCATGAATAATAGTGTCAACTTTATTCTTCGTTGATCCAGACATGGACGTTAAGTACTTGTTGATTGAGTCGATGATATAAGTTAAAACTCCAATGGAGTATAGGCGAGTCATGGTTGGTTGGGGTCCCTTGATATCACATGATATTTTTTTATAAGTTTTGGTCGACTGTGTATCATTCACCAAATAATGGCGTTAAGTACTTGTTGATTGAGTCGAAGATATAAGTTAAAACTCCAATGGAGTATAGGCGAGTCATGGTTGGTTGGGGTCCCTTGATATCACATGATATTTTTTTATAAGTTTTGGTCGACTGTGTATCATTCACCAAATAATGGCGTTAAGTACTTGTTGATTGAGTCGAAGATATAAGTTAAAACTCCAATGGAGTATAGGCGAGTCATGGTTGGTTGGGGTCCCTTGATATCACATGATATTTTTTTATAAGTTTTGGTCGACTGTGTATCATTCACCAAATAATGGCGTTAAGTACTTGTTGATTGAGTCGAAGATATAAGTTAAAACTCCAATGGAGTATAGGCGAGTCATGGTTGGTTGGGGTCCCTTGATATCACATGATATTTTTTTATAAGTTTTGGTCGACTGTGTATCATTCACCAAATAATGGCGTTAAGTACTTGTTGATTGAGTCGAAGATATAAGTTAAAACTCCAATGGAGTATAGGCGAGTCATGGTTGGTTGGGGTCCCTTGATATCACATGATATTTTTTTATAAATTTTGGTCGACTGTGTATCATTCACCAAATAATGAGCTGACTGCTACATCACTATACACCCATCTTTCGACAACCACAACCACCAAGCTATATATTTGTAATCATAATAATAATAATAATAATCTATTTTTAAGGTCACCGCCAAGCGAGACACCAAATTGGTGTATGAGACCCCCTTGTTTGTGGGACAAGGGACCCCCCTCTGCGCAGCGATTTAACTGCTAAAGTCTACAGAGGTGTACATACACTACCCCCCCTGGATTTGAACCCGTGACCTCCTAAGAGGAAACACATCATGAACCATCATTCGACCATCGATGAAGGAAGGCCTATATAACATCAACTAACTAATCTGGAGCAATCGTTGATGTGGTCAATCCTTAAGTTTTGGTAGACTCCTCATGATTGTTAAAGTTTTTAAAATATTGAGTCTGGATTACACTTCTTCGATCTCCTTAATACGATCGATGGTATTATAAAGTATAATGCAAATTTCAATGTGGTCGAATCTGATTTACATAAAATTGATGTCAGAATTGGTTGATGCATAAAGTGTTTTAAGAGTCCTATGTTTTTGGGATCTGCGCCGATTAAGTCATTAGTGATGAATCCATGGTCGTTGGTAGAACTTATTTCAAGTGTGGGGTTGGTACTTAAAAATGATTGAGGATCGATTTTTTTTTGTAAAAATATGTTAATCCAAATGTTCACATATCGTCGATTTAAAGAAAACGTCGATGTTGTAATTAATCGATGAGTCATTCTATGATTTGGCTGGTGTGTACATGAGTCGAACCATTATGGCCACAACTTAAATTTTGGTCGAACAAGTGCTTATGAAAAATTTTGGTAGTGTGTGTGACTTTTACTTTTGGTCGAGTCTTGTTATTATAAGCATGACTAAGTCACTATGCTGACGTGAATCTTCATTAAAACTTTGAATTCGAGGGGGTGAAACATGAGTCTCACTAGAGGCAGGATATCCCCTCAATTTATGTAATTTAGTTGGTATCTAGATAACTCTCGTAAGTTGAATCAAGCTAGTTGAACCATCAGTAGTTGGTCTCAACCACGATCCACAACCAAGAATATATCTTTTAACTTGCAAGAGTTTTAAAGTTCGCGACAGATGAAGATAGTGAATGCATTCAAGCATAATACATTTTACACCACACAAACCAACGCTTAATGAAATATGATGACACCAGAACAACTGAATAGCTTGTGCCCCCCTGGCGCAGAAATGAAAAAGCACTTCCTAGATGATGGTTGCAAAAGTTGAAAGTAGAGACACGGTGCATAAAGCAAACCAAAAGACCATAGTTTTGAGCCGACATAGGTGAATGCTAGCCAGATGATTAAAAGGGTGAGGCTTCACCGACTGCTACTTGATTGAAGGCAGATACTAAACAATCATATCCTGGTTGTTTGCTTTAGGACAAAGCGAAATTTTGTTGGTGGGGGAGATATTGGAAGGGACTATTATCCTTATGTCATTAACGAACTAATGTATTATGGTTGTTAATTAATGAAGCATTTTGAACGGGTGAAATCACTCCAACAATATCCATGATGTATAAAATACTTCTCAATATAAATATACAAACCAACTAAACATTTGGTTCAATATGTGTTCTTTCTTGATGGTTGTGTATGCATTAATCTCTGCTTGAATGTTGAGTTGAACATGTGTGTTCAACAAATGTATTCCACTCATGAGGATTTGGCTAGTGATGGATGGTCCTACAGAAGTGTAGTAATGGGCGATTTTCATTCATGGGAAATGGACATGTATTGGTTAGTGGAGTACCACGGGGCCAAATATTTTGGCTAGTGGACTACCACGAGACCATGTGATTTGTCTAGTGATGGATGGCTCTACAACATTGGGCATACGTTCTACCATGAGAAATGGCCCATGTACTAGTGGAGTACCACATGATCATGGATTTGGCTAGTGTACTACCACGATACCACGTGTTATGGTTAGTGGAGTGCTACGAGGCCACATGATTTGGCTAGTAGATCACTACCAAGGGACCATGTGATTTGGCTAGTGGAGAATGATACATTCACTAAAGGGAAATGAACATGTGCACATGGTAAGTCGTGAATGGACCTGGAGTAGATTTACTTAGAACATGTCTAAGTGAGGAAGGCTTGAGGTGTTAGCATGGTCTGTGATTTGGATGGGAGTATGTGACTCCAGATATGGACACTGTGTGTGATGATTGGAATGATGCAGGATGTCTCCCTTGCTGAGAGGGAGTGTTGAATTTTTCTCTAGTATGCAACATTAATAATACATTCATTATGATGGGGCTCAAGGTAATCTATTCTATGATAGGGGAATATTGTTGAAATGACAAGATCTAAGAAGTGTTTGGGACTTCTTAGTGGGTCTATTCAGCTTTAGGACTATGTATGAATAGACATGCATACAGGGAGAATAATAACATCATCATTATGAAGAATTTTTCTTAAGAAAGATAGAAAATCCAATAATAAATGGTCAACAAGTAAATTAACAATGAGTGGTCAAACTAGTAAGTTGGCCCTGAAGATAAGATGAAAAGTACAATTTGGGCTAGAAATGAAATTCAAGTGATTTGAAGTGTATAAATATGCAGCTAAAATTTCATTTTGACACATCATCCTCTCTCTCTAGTGCACAATTTTAGCTATGCATAATGAAATATCAAGGAGCAAAGTTTTGGGGTTACTTATCATCTCTAGAAGTTCTCCCTCTTGCGAGTGTTTCTTGTGAAGAAGTGTGCACCCTCTATGCCACTAGGTTCACTCTATGTAATGATGGTGATGTTTGTCATGCCCTTGTGAATTAGGGTTCCTCATGTTATGATTGTTGTACTCTTATTATTGGAAATAAATTCTTAAGAAATTTTATTGATTTTTCTCTCTATTGGATTTCCCAGGATAAAAACTCTCGTGTCTCTTGTGCATGATTATCTTTCAATGATCCTTGTTTTATTTCTGCTGCAAGTGAGTGTTGAAGTTTTCAGTGTAATTACACAATGATAAAAGTGGGATGATAATCATTAGTACACAATTATCAAGATATGAAAACTATACTGCTAAGTTATAAAATTCAACAAACATCACATTGTCCATGTGGCACTTGTGAAGGTCCACGTGAGAATTTTAAAAATTTCCAAAAAAATTCAAGGTTTGAATTTCCAAATAGGTGGCTCCAGGATAACCACACTTGGCATTTTTCCATCAACAAGTGGCCAACACAAATTTATAGCTAGTCATTCCCAATACTAAAAAATCACTCTGACAACTAACATAATTGTGCATTCATGGCTCTTTCCTTATACTAATGATTTTTTTGTTAGTTGATAGAACTGGAATTTTTGACATGATGCAAAATTCTGCCCAATTTTTTTTAGTTTTGAATCTTCTATTGATGATTTTATTTATTATCATATTCCATGCTAGCTCTGAAAAAACCAAATTTGACCACTTCAGGCCAAAATTTTTATAAATAATTTATCATATAGTTTTCTCGTAAAATATATATTTTCCCATATTTTCTAAAACTCACAAATTTACCACAATTGCTTTCTAAATTTGACACAACCATTCAAACACCCATTAAAAATTTGGTGACCACTATGAATTAAACAAATGAGGAATTAAATATTGTATTTCCCCAGTATTTTCTCAGATACATTTCATCCAACACTTCCTGTGCAACCTTAAATTTGCTTGTAGAATTCAAATACGACCCATGCAGTCCCAATGCTACAACTTGGGCTCTGCCAATATAGCATGTACCCGATGACCTCATGGTGCCTCTGGGGCCATAATATACTCAAACTACTGACTTAAATCCCCTTTGATACTCAATTTTGTTTTCCATTGATTTAATTATCAATTATGGTGGAATTAAATATATAATTCATCGCCCATAATTAATATAATCATATATAAAAAATTTACATGCAATTTCTAAATGGATACACTCACACAATGCTAATAATTTTATGCATTTTAATAATCAAATAAATGCATGATAGAGATAAATGCAATTTTTTTTATACACAGGTGGAAACTTATCTAAAAATATAAACCAACTGACTGTAGACCAAGGACATTCCTCCTAGCTATAGGCACTTTGTTATACCAGTTTTCTCTATAAAAGAGGTCACCCTCGATCTAGAGCTATTAATCCACAAGACATAGCTATACTTCCCCCTACAACTATCCCAATTTGCTAGTACTCCTTCCCCATCTTCCTACACAACCCAAGGAATGGAGTTTCATTCTCTTAGTTAACTGTCCCTCGGATACCCTTTTGTGAGCTAAATATCCCTCGGGTTATTTTTCCCCGATTCCCTTCCAAGACTCCAACACCAGCTGACCAAGGAGTCTCTCTGCCATGACTCTAGGGAACTTTGTTGTTTCTAGTTATTATTGGAGACTATAGTAGGGGTGATGGTGACTTTACACTAATACCGACTAATGTATGAATGGTGGAATAATAATGAAAAAATGAGATATTTCTCAGTAATTTTATTTGCATGCTTAGAACTATCCAAATGGCAAGCATGGGTGATGAGAACTAGATAAGTGTCCCCTATGAGAAATTCACATTTTTCCCACTAATCCCTAGGTTTAGGATAATTAGCCTCGGTTAAGGTTAATGCACTTTAATTAAAGAGGCTTTATAAAACATAGTATAAAAAGGAAGAATAAGGATAATTACTTAAATTATAAGTCACTAGGGTCATATTCCTCTTAAACCCTCTTCTCACTTTCCCTCTTGTGGAATCATAGTCCCCCATATCTTCTTCATCTTTCTTTGTCTGTAGCAGTCATGGTTTTTATATTAAATGTAAAATGTACATAATTACATCATCTCAGTCACGCCATACAATTCATGTTTGAATCATATTCATTTCATCAATATTTACATCATTACATATTAGGATAAAAAATGGGGTGTTACACTCCCCTCCCCCTTAAATTTTGCACCGTCCTTAGTGCATCATATACACTATATATACAATGAAGGAATTTAAAGCGTATTTAGACATGCATAATATGTCATTGCATGACATCCTTTAGTACTCAAGCTACTTCCTCATACACATTTTCCACAATGTTCTTGGTCGTTGCAATCTGGTATAGTTGTTGGCCAACTCATCCATATTGCACCAACAATAATTATCCATTTCCCTAGTTACCTGGGAAGGTTGGTACATCCACATGGACCTATATCAATAATTAATAATAAGTATGCATTCTATAATCCTTCTTATGAAATAATCATAATGTCCATAGCAATTTTTCAATACCAAAATGTAAGAACATATATTCATTTCATCAAATAAGTATGAAATATATATCCAACATTTATCTGCATGTATATTTATTTTCTTCCAGAAGGATACTTTGGGAAATAATTCAACTCTAATCCTCTTAACACACCCTCTGTATTTGTCCCAATCCATAGCATACATCCCCCATCAACCTACACAACACAAGGAATGGGATCCCTTCTCTACATGTAGTGCCTCAAGTTATATTGATTCCCTTCTAGTTCTCTAGCATGAGACAAACATGGAATATCCATGCAAGGACTCTAAATATATAAGGAATTTCTCATAGCACATTGATTAAATTTTCCTCGTCTTTACAGTCACTCATCCTATAGGCTTGAGCACCCCTTCTTTGAGTTAATAGTCCCTCGAGCAATCCATCATTTTCCAATGTTTTCTTGCACAAGAAGAGCACAACTTATAGGGTTCTCGTGTATTTGTAGTGGCCATCTTCCCAGGTTTTCTAATTTACAATTTCCATCATGGGTCCATAGTAGGTAGATTCACCATCCACCTATGTCATATGCACAAACATACATGTATTAGGAATCATACTTTTAACTATCAATCGATCTTGGAAATTCATTATTACAACAATTACATTTTTTATAATAACATGAGTGCCACACATAATACTTAGCTTTCAATGGTGTAAGACAATAGTTTTGTATTCATTATGCCTCACTTTCACTACCATACCCAAAACATCTCTTTCTTTTATTCAACTTTGTTCTTTTGACAAAGAATTATTGTAGTCCATTTGATGTGACTACTTTCTTTGCATGCATTTCTTTCACTGCATTCACAACAACTTATAAAATGATCTCATAATTTATGCATTACCAATAAGTCCACCGTTTCAACTGTTAACATATTATGCAATAAAATATGGCATAAATTGCATTCACATAAGTCATTCAACATATATTCCCACATACATGTATGTGTAACCACAACTATATTTACACAATCTACTAATGCATACACATTCAATGCATCCTTTCATTGATTCATGACTATCATATCAGGTTCACAAACTCTGATTTTCCTTGGTTATTTACCCATAACTAACACACACATTGAATGATATTCATATGAATTTATTTCAATACATCCAATCCCATAATCATATCGAAACATATTTTTAAAAATATGGTTGAAGGAATTCTTACTCAATTCCTTTTCTAACACTTATGCAAGAAACACAAATAATTCATACATGAAGGGTTTCCATTGACATCTATGATGTTACCTGATTAGTTGGTCCTATGGAAAACTACATCATCCTTCACCAACCTTTGGATAATATTATCATGCTTATTACGCTTTTTTAGTTTACTTTTAGTTCACATGCATAGCCTGTAACTTCACCACATGTGTGATCTTATCCACAGGATTATCACCATCCCATTAGCCTTGCTAGAATTTTCATCATCTATTACTCTTATATACTTCTTAGTATCATGTAGTTTGTACAAACATTATGGTAGCTTCCTTTGTTGTCTTGGGGTGAACTCCAAACCAATTTATTTTCGCCACAATTTTGTTCCTTCATTAAGTTGCCCCTGTATCTGATTTACCTTTTCATTACTGTTCAATTTCCCTGAGAAATTTTCCACCCAATTCCAAATCGACCCTTTTTTTAAATTTCCAAGCACTTCAAGTTTCATTCATTCATTCATTTCCTATACATTTTGATTATGAGTTTAAGTATATGTACCATTATTCTGCAACACACATACAACTGCAACTTATAACATACCAACTTTATATGGACTACTTCCCACAATCCATTCTTCTTTGATGCTATATAAAGCATTGGTATTATGCTTTGTATTCCCATGCTTCCATTTGGGAGCGTCTACATTGGTCATGTTCCACTAAATTTTCGACTCATGTGTTCCTTTAAAATGTTGTTAGCATTCTCTATATTTTCACATTTAACCATTCTCCCTGTTCTCCTTCATTTGTTGGAAGATTCTTCTTCAATCTTTAATATCTTCCAATGACTTAGACATCCACCATATTGCATCCCATGATCTTATCTCTAATTGTGTGCAAGATTTATTCAATTATGGAATTCTCTCTGCACCTCTTTAGGTCACTTCCTGCAAGCTCTACTATGTCGGCCATGACAATTCCATCCAATGCAGTGTACATTGCTATTATCATTCTCTATATTTCTACATTCAATATTTCTCCTTCATTGTTGGAATCATCTTTTCCATTCTTTAATATCTTCTAACGACTTGGAAATCCACCATATTACATGCCATGCTCTTATCTTTGAATGTGTGCAAGCTTTTCTTATTTTTAGAATTTTATCTGCACCTCTTTAGGTCTTTTCCTACAAGCTTTACAATGTTGGCCAAGATAGTTCCATCCAATGGAGTGTTTACTTACTCCCTTACCATATTTTATGATTACCTTCTTTGTAATCATTGTAATACCTTGTTTTTGACCCCTTGGTATTGAATTGTACATGATGTATATATTGCATTGAGATCATGGCATGGAGCTCAAGGCCAAGGCCCTGTCATTGATCTGGTGTTTTGTATAGGTGATCAAGGTTGATACCTATCATTATAGTGCTAAGTCAAGCACAGTATATATTTTGATATATCATGTAACTTTGCAAATTAATAAAATACCACATGTAACACCCCGGTTTTGACCCTGATGCATTAAATATACATGATATATGTATATATTGTAAATAATCATGGTATGGAGCTAAAGGAAAAAGCCCCACCATCGATTTGGTTATGTTATGTTTTGGTGATTGGAATTGTCACCGATGATATATTGGGATATACGGCACATATGAAGTTGTGGCATCATGTAACTATGCATTTTAATTAAAAGAACCCCAACCAGTTATGTCAATGCAACTATATTGAAAAGGGCATGATTTTCCTAAGGGTAAGGGGGGGGGATTGTTAAACCTGGAACCCATGGGGAAAATCCATGTGTCAACCACCCATTTAAAGAACCCTGCTGTTAGTTGAGGGTCGTTATTTGCTGGGTAGTGGTGGGTGGTAGGCCTGTCCACATGCACCTCCTCCAACTGGATCGCTCCGTTCACATGGGGGAAAGGAAAAACAACAGGAAAACGTTTCCACTCTTCCACTCTCTCTAGCTTTTGCTCACCTTGACGCACCATTTGGAAAACTATCCATCGTTTTTGCTGTTCATTTTTCCTCACGCACAGATTTTTTCTCTTCACTGTCCATCTCACGTAGGGGTTGTTGTTTTCCTTTTTTGCCTCATGCACCGATTAGGCTCGAGGTATGTTCTTCCTCCAGTTTTTGCAGAGAATCGATTTCCCTTTTTCCATCATCGGACCGTGAAATGTTTCAGTGGTTTTCATTGTGAGATCAACTGTGTTCTTCCCATGATCGGTGGTTGATGGGAGTACCTACGAAGTGTTGGATGTGTTTTCCCTCACGCTTGGGAGCTGTTCTAGTTTACCATTTAGTTGTTTTGGCCTTGATAGGGCCAAGAACGAATCAGGGATTTGTTTTCCCATGTCAAAGCTATAATTGTTGTTTTTGTTGCATGCATGCAGCGGTTGGTCTTCGAACTGCATTGGAGTGGTGATGAGGTCCTGATTTGCTTGACAAACTTGGTGTGTTTGGGAACCACACAAACAGAGACAGAGGGCTGGATTTCTTCTCCACAACCCCTGAGTAGCACTAGAAGGGAGGTCAGGGCCTGAGGGACTGTGTAGCAGAGAAAGGACTGATTTCCTTGTGTTGGGTGTGTGTGGGTGTCCTAGAAGTCTAGCTAGTTCTGGTGTAGGTGTCCTTAGCTCTTAAATGAGCTCACCAGCTTGACATTTAGCCTTTCCCAGCTCCTGGATGGCCTGATAAACCCAACTGTGTTGGCTTGGCTGATCTGTTGTTTGCCTGATAAACCCAACTGTGTTGGCTTGGCTAAACTGTGTATCCTTGAACGTTTTGTTCTCCTTGGCTATGTGTAAGCCTGCTAGTTCCTTATTCCTTGGGGAATCATGCCCGACTCGGGGGTGGCAGCGTTGCTGAGAGATTAAGGAGCACGCTGGCCTATGGTTGGGTGGAACGTTTCAGCGACGTAGCTGGTTGCAGGACAGTCCTCAGAAGATAAGTATTCTTGACTAATATGTTTTGCAACCCTATTTACTGTTAATGAATTATGATGATGTACATGTTGAATGCTGAATTATATGTTTTGCTTCTGCTGTGTATATGAACGATTATGCATCTTAGTATGTTTTATGTTCAGGCATTTTGTTTCAGCATTATATGTATGTATGTTCATGTTCATGGGGCTAGTTTCCCGGATGTTTGATGTATGGTAGCGTCCTCTTCATCGGTCGAAGGGTCAGGGACGTTACAGTGTGGTATCAGAGCGCATGTTGCAGCATGGGCCTGAATGGACCGCAAATATGCAGTGACAGAGCCATCATTGCAGCATTGGACCTCAGAGGGCCATGAGAAACCAGTTATCAGAGGCAGGTTGTCTTCTTCCCAGCAGAGATCAGAAATTTAAGACAGGAAACTTTCACAAATTTTTCTAAGTGTCAGAATTGTCGGCCCATCGAAAAAATTAGAGGGAAGTTCTTCCGACGCAGCAGAAGAGCTAGTCGGAAGGCCACCCAACGGAAAGCAGTTGGAAGAAATTTGCGAAAAATTTTCTATGTGTTCATTGGTTGTCGGTGACAATTAGTCAATGAGATCACTGAAATGGTGGCGATCAGTAGTTGTTTGGATCGACGACACTTAGTTGAAGGAAGCGCCGAAACGTCGACGATCGACGAAGGATAGACGAAACGCCGGCAAAGAAAAGATGAAGGAGAGAAAAATTTTAAAAGAATTTTTTTCTAAGTCAGACCATCGTCATCAACAGAGGTTAGTTGAGTGAATCGCCGATGCTTAGACGATGGGAGCGCTGAAACATCAGTGAAATTTAGGGAATAGATCAGCGATGATTAGAGGATGGAGCCGCTGATGCGGTGACTGACGTCGAAAAGTATTAGTTGATTATGCAACCACCATTTTGGCTACCCAAGGAACTATCCTTTCGATGGATAGAGTCCCCGACCGCCGATGCCGTAGCGGTTAGTTGTTTCGACAGCCGATGCGGCGAAAGACAGAGAATAAATTCCCAAAATTTTTCTAAGTCATGAGATCATCGATGATCGACAAAGTTTAGATGAATAGATCACTGATAATTAGGTGAAGAGATCGCCAAAATGTTGGCGGAGATCCCGTGAAGACCCTGAAACGCCGGCTCACCTAGTCGGAACCATCGGCAAAATTTAGATGACGGAACCGCCAATGCGGCGGCGGACACTGGAAGTAATTAGTTGTTCGGACCGTCGATGCTGTCGGCAGAAAATAGTTGTTGGGTTCACCGACACTGCGGAAGAATTTAGTTGGTTTTCATTCCACCATTGTGGTTGCCGTGTGGACTAGCGCGTCAATGATTAGGAGTTCAAACCACCGATGCTTCGATCACCGACACGTAGCGCTTAGTGGTTCCAACCGCCAACAGATGTTATGGCCTACGGGAAGAAGAAGAACCGTTTTTTTTTAAATTTGTCTAAGTGTTGAACCCATCAGCAATCGGCGAAAGTTAGTTGATGACACCGCCGATGGATGCCATCGAAAAAGTTTAGTTGTTCGAGCGTTCATCGTTGCGGCTATTTAGTGGACTATCCCTCCGATGGACAGTTTTTTCGACCACCGATGCTGCAGTGGTTAGTGCTTCTGATCGCCGATCGAAGAATATTAGAGGATTAGACCGCCGATCGGAAAAAATTAAAGGGTTGTAGACCGTTGTTGTGGCTAGTGCATCTGATCGCCGATGCACAGTGGTTAGTCCTTCCGACGGCCGATGGAGTATTAAGGTCTGCTGAACCCATAGTAGGATCGCTGCCCGCCGTTGCAGATGTCTATGGGGCTAATCGTTCGACACCACAGTTTCTAGTTGCTCCAACCACTAACAGGGTTATGGTTGTGGAAGACACAACAAGTTCGTTGGCCGCCGCTGCAGAATCCTAGAGAACTAACCGCCCGATGCACAATGCACCCGACCACCGATGTAGCGCATAGAGTTGGTTTCCTCGATGATGCGGTAAGGCTTAATGATCCTAATCGTCGGTAAAGTTTGGAGTATTAGATAACTATGTAGCCGATACAGCGGAGGAAAATAGACGAACAGACCGCCGATGAGCTGCGGAGAAAATTAGACGTTTTGATCGCCGAAACACCAGAAAGTTAGTGAGAAAGAGACCCGATAAGGAGAAAGAAAATTGGGTTATTTGAAATGGATTTCTCAGCAAATTCTAGCTATTTTTCTGTGGATTTTTCAGCAAAGTGTCAGTAGATTACAGGGCTGAACAAGAAGAGAATTTTTGTGTGTTTAAGCAAAACTGTTATTTCTAATTTTCTTCAGGAGAAGGTAAGTAGTTCTGATTTATATCAATATGTGTGCATCTAACAGTTTTTCTATCTAACATGTTTGCAGAATCATAGTCACCTTCAAGGGCAGTATTTCAGAAATTGTAGTTTGATAAGCAAGTGGTGGTTCAGTTATGAGAACCCATGATGGATATGATTCTCGGGATTCTTACGAGCATGTAGGAGATGCCATGGGAGAAAATGTCTGTAACAAGAATGATGACATAGAGTCTAATGGAAGGATATTACAAGAGACACCATCAGATGTTGTAGCCACCATGAGAAGCTTGATTAAATCCCAAGAAGAGAAACATCAGTTGAATGCTGCCATGTTGCAGAGTTTGACAGACTTGCAAAGAAAGATAGACTCTGGATGAAGTACAGCAAGACCAGAAGGTAGTAAGAGTAGTGCTAGGAGAAGGAGAAGGACTTCTAGTGGATCATCTGACTCTGAAGATCTAGCGGGGATACAAGTTCATCCTCTCGTAAAAGAAAAAGAAAGAGACACAATAGGGATCGCTCTCGGGATGAATTTAAGAAGGCTAAACCTCCTACATTTGATGGTGAGGTAAAGACTGGACAAGAGGCTGAAGCTTGGCTTCTTGGGATAAAGAAATACTTTCAAGTGCAGGATTATTTGGGAAACATGAAGGTAAGAGTTGCCATATTCAATCTGAATGGAAGAGCATCCATTTGGTGGGAACACTTCAAGCAAGTAAAAAGGATCAGTGAAAGGAGATTGAAGTGGAAACAATTCAAGAAGTACTTCAAGCAGAAATACCTCTCTGATAGGTATTATGATGATAAGATTAGGGAGTTCCATGAGCTGAGATTGGGACAGCAGACCATGGATGAATATGTAATAAGTTCTTGGAATTATTGAGGTATGTCTGGTACGTCAGAGATGAAAAGGTGAAGGTCCAGCGGTTTCTGAGTGGATTGCCTCAGTCTTACAAAGATAGAATTGAGTTTTACAAACCTAGAACTCTTGAAGAAGCCATAAGGAAGGCTAAGTATTGGTATGAGCAAAGCAAAGGTAAACCTGATTACCATAAGGCCTGGAAGGACAAGAAGAATGAGAAGTTTGACCAAAGAAAGAAAGGTTTCAAACCTTCTAGATTCAGGAATCAACAGAAGCAGCCATCCCAAGCTGCGAGTAATCCAGTTGGAGTGACAGGTGGAAAGCCTAAAGATCCACAACAGAGTAAAGGTCCACTCAAATGTTGGAAATGTGAAGGACCCCACTTACGCATATATTGTCCACTCGAGAATGAAAGGGAAAGACCAACTTATAACATTCAAGAAGTAGAAACAGTGGAACAAGTAGCAAGGGCAGTCCCTAGAATTTATGCAGCACAGGAGGACCGCCAGGTAGATCACTAGTTTACTGTGGTTGAAGTTGCAGGTAAGATTGTTGAACAATCTGTTTCTGTTCTGATTGACCTTGGTTCTACTAATAGTTACAATACCCCTAGAGTAGTGGAGATTTGTGCTTTTAAGAAAGTAAAGCATAGGAAATCTTGGTTAGTTCAGCTAGCCATTGGAACTAAGAGAAAGGTCAGTGAAGTGGTAGACAAATGTCCATTGGTCATGAATGGATTGATCACTTGTGTAGATCTGAATGTTCTACTGCTTGGTTCCTATGATATTCTCATTGGAATGGATTGGTTAGAAGCTCACAGAGTGAAGCTTGACTATTACAACAAGACTTTTGAATGCATGGATGAAGAAGGAGACACAGTAGTTGTGAAAGGTATTCCAAAGGTAATTTCAGTAAGGCAGGTTTCAACAATGTAGTTGAAGAAGTTTTGTAGGAAAGGTTGCCAATTGTATGTAGCTCATATTTTGAAGGAATCAGAGGATGAAACTCCTAGGTTGGAGGACTATCAAGTGTTACAGGAATTCAAGGTTGTGTTTCTTGATGATATTCCAGGGATTCCTCCAAAGAGGGACATTGATTTAACCATTGAACTTATGCCAGGAGCAACACCAGTGTCCAAGACACCCTACAGGATGAGTACACCGAAGATGCTAGAGTTGAAGATGCAACTGCAAGAATTGTTGGAAAAGAAGTAGATCCGGTTGAGTGTGTCTCCTTGGGGAGCATCGGTTCTGTTTGTAAAGAAGAAAGATGGTACACTCAGATTATGTATTGATTACAGACAGTTGAACAAGGTTACTGTGAAGAATAAATATCCTTTTCCTAGGATTGATGACCTCTTTGATCAAATGAGAGGATCAAAGGTATTTTCCAAGATTGACTTGAGGTCTGGTTACCATCAGGTGAAAATCAAGGATGAAGACATTCATAAGACAACCTTCAGAACAAGGTATGGACATTATGAGTTTGTAGTGGTACCATTTGGTCTCACAAATTCCCCAGCTACATTTATGTGCCTTATGAACAGTGTCTTCAGTAGGTATTTGGACAAGTTTGTTCTTGTTTTCCTTGATGACATTCTTGTTTATTCTAAGAATGAGGAAGAACATGAAGAGAATTTGAGGTTGACATTGCAATTGCTCAGGGAACACCAGCTGTATGCAAAAATGAGCAAGTGTGACTTCTATAGTGATAGAATTCAATATTTGGGTCACATTATCTCAGAAGAGGGTATATTAGTGGACCCTGAAAAGATTGAAGCCATTATGAATTGGCCTACTCCAAGAAATGTGATGGATGTAACATCTTTTATGGGACTTGCAGGATACTACCGGAGATTCATTGAGGGATTCTCCAAAGTTGCACATGCCATCACTTCTTTGCAAAAGAAGGGGATGAAGTTCGAATGGACATCGAGGTGTGAAGAAAGTTTCCAGCGGTTGAAGAATCTTCTCACCAGTGCACCCGTATTGAAAGTTGCAGATCTGGAGAAAGAGTTGTGGTGTGTACCGATGCATGCGGACAAGGGCTTCGAGGATTCCTTATGTAGGACAACCACGTGATATGTTATGAGTCGAGAAAGCTGAAGGAGCATGAGAAGAACTGTGCCACTCATGATATAGAGCTTGCAGCCATAGTACATGCCCTCAATATGTGGATACATTACATGATGGGTAGAAGATTTGAACTGAGGATGGATCATTGTGGTCTGAAGTATCTATTTGATCAGCCTACTCTGAATGATAGGCAAGCAAGATGGTTGGAGTTTTTATGTGAGTTTGATTTTGAAATCAAGCACATAAAGGGAAAAGAGAATAAGGTAGCTGATGTGCTCAGTGGGAAGATGCAAGAAATGCATGTGGCATCTTTTAGTATTTGCCAATCAGATTTGAGGCAGTATATTGTTAATCATACTACCGGAGATGAATTGTATGAGCAGGTAAAAGACAAATTGCAGCAGCAAAGTCTTGAGAAGAGATATGAGGGATACAAATTGGAAGAAGATGGACTTCTTACTTATAAAGGAAAAATTTATATTCCGAATGTAGCGGATTTGAGGAGAGTTGTTATGGATGAATCCATCAAGCTCCGTATTCTAGTCACCCAGGATATCAGAAGACGATTTCTACCACTAGAAAGCAATAGTTTTGGCCAGGAATGAAAAAGGACATGGCTGAATACATTTCAAGGTGCATGAAATGTCAATAGGTAAAGGTTGAACATCAACATCCAGCATGCTTGTTGCAGCCTTTGCCAATTCTGGAATGGAAATGGGAAGTTATTTGCATGGATTTTATTACAGGATTGCCGATGACTTGGAGACAACATTATTCCATCATGGTTGTGGTAGATAAGTTGACTAAGGCAACACATTTTATACCGGTGCAGTCTACACATAAGAATGATGACATTGCAAATATCTTCATGAAGGAGATTTTCAAATTGCATGGATTTCAAAAGGCAATAGTTTTTGACAGAGATGTCAAATTCACTTCCAATTTTTGGAAAGGGTTGTTTGTAGATTTGGGTACAAAGCTAAACTTCAGCACTGCATACCATCCTCAGACAGATGGGCAGACATAAAGAGTTAATCAGGTGCTTGAAGAGTTTGCTTATAACAATGGATAGCAAGCATCCTTAGGGATGGGTCTGTATGAAGCTTTGTATGGAAGAAGGTGTAGGACACCAGTGACTTGGGATAATCCATTGAACAAGGTTGTGCTTGGACCATATTTCCTCAAGGAAATGGAGCAAGAGGTTGTGAAGATCAGGCAGAATATGAAAGCAGCACAGGACAGACATAAAATCTATGCAGATAAGCATAGAGGGAACATAGAGTTCAATGTTGGGGATCATGTCTACCTCAGAGTGAGGGCAAGGAAGAGTTCCTTGAAGCTTGGAAGTTGTGCCAAGCTGTCACCAAGATATTGTGGGCCATTTGAAGTGCTTGAAAGAATAGGGCCAGTTGCATATAGACTTGCATTGATTGCTAGTACTAGAGCTCATAATGTTTTTCATGTTTCTTTTCTTAAGAGATATGTACATGATCCGAACCATGTGATAAATTGGGATGTGATTCAGGTGGAACCCGAGGGAGAGTTCCAAATCGAGCCAATGCGCATCCTCGACAGGAAGGTCACAATGCTCCGGAACTGAGCCATAGGGAAGGTAAAGGTGCAATGGGAGCACTACGGACCTGAAGAGGCTACGTGGGAGTTGGAGGATGCCATGCGATTGGCACATCCATTTTTTTTCAATTCTGCGGAACACTGAGGCGGTACCAGTGTGGCATTTTGTTCAAATTTTGTAAAGCATTGAGGACAATGCTATTGAAGGGGGAGGGGAATGTAACACCCCAGTTTTGACCCTGATGCATTACATATACATGATATATATATATTGTAAATAATCATGGTGCGGAGCTAAAGGAAAAAGCCCCACCATCGATTTGGTTATGTTATGTTTCGGTGATTGGAATTGTCACCGATGTTATATCGGGATATACGACACATATGAAGTTGTGGCATCATGTAACTATGCATTTTAATTAAAAGAACCCCAACCAACTATGTCAATGCAACTGTTGGGCACCATTTTGACCTTTTTTTGTCACCTAAATATCCTCTATTTTCCTCCATAAAACCTTCATACTGATTTATAAAGCCTTAAAATTCACCTACAAATCTTGGTTGAGAGGTATAAATGTCATTGCTTTTTAATAAATTGAATTTTGAGATTTTTAAACCATTTAAACTAAGGTTTTTATTCAGGATTACAGGATGTGCTAACTTCACGTAATGTCTCCAAGGTTGAATACCTGTAGGCCAGCTAGGCGTGAACTGAAAGATAGGGAAAGGATCCTCAGTGTCCAAGGATGGTTGAACTTCCAACGGATAGATGATGTGGCTCTCATAGGTGTCAAGTCAAAGTCAGTCAAGGTCGACCACCTATGCCACCACTCAGCACAAAAGAAGGGCAGTTCCGATTTTGTTGATTTTCAAAGATCTGATAGAGGATCCCAAGCGCTGGATGTCATTAATTAGTTTCCATATTTATAGCATTTCTAGTTTTCTTTTAAGTTTGTATAAATACTCCATAAGACAGAGGACAAAGGACATCACAATTTGGGAAAAACGCATATTGTTTCTGAACTGCGTGGTTTTATGATGTGTAATCGATTTATGGTGAATACAATTACAATTTAAGCTCTGTGATTCTTCAATTACGTGTGTGAACGAGGCATTGGAGGGCCCCCATTGTCGAGTCTGCACACCCCTTTTACTGCCAGTGAATGCGATTTGGATTGTTGCAACAATTTGGATTGTGTTAATGGTATGTCTTAGTTCCTGTAGAATCGGTTTTCTTATTGCAGAATTAATTAAATTGCCTTCAATCAATTTTACCAGCTCTGTTATTTCCTTAATTGTATGCTGTAGAATGGTTCAGGTTACGATCTCAGTATGCTGTACATCACTTGCATTTTTATAAGCTCTGTCATTTTATTGATTATATATTGAAGGAATGGTTCAGACTATGATTTCATTATGCTGTACATCGCTGCTTATTCAATGATGAAGTGTTAAGAACAATTATAAATTATGAATGCTTTCCTGTAAGGGAAATTAATGATTAATTGTTTATTCAGCGCTGGGATAATATACAGAATCTCGTAGTTCATAGTTCAGGGTTAGATTTAATTCATTTTTATTTATCTCAGTGCTCTCATATACAAATTGCTTTCACATATGATTTGCTGTGCAAATGAAACAACAAATGAAGTTGTTCCTGTAAAGGCATTTTTGGGTTTTTAAGTCACAGTAACTCGATCTTTTAATAGGCTCATTTTATAGATAACTAGATTACCAAACAAGTCTAGCTTTGAGTCCTGATACTTGGATATGCCTCTAAGTCTACCAACCCGGATTGATATTAATTTAAGGTTTGATTTGCATCAGTAGATCAGAGCCCAACATTTGGCGCTGTTGTCGGGGAGGCATTGTAGAAGCAGGCTTAGGAACTTTAGTTCTCTGATAAAAACAAAAGTTTCAAACAAAAACACAGAATAGGTTTTACTTTTATGTCAAGAAAAAGAGACGAGAAAGGAAGATTTATCAAAACCCCCCCAAAAAAAGAAGTAACAGGACCTTCTTTTCTGAAAGGATTCATCTCAACAGTGGGTACTTCTAAAATGGCCGAGGAAGAAACATCAAAAGGGCCAACTGTAGAACAAAGAAGGGAATATGAGAGGATGTTGGAAATAGAAAACAAACGAAGACAAGAGAGAAGAGAAGAAGAGAGGCGACATGAAAGAGAAGAAGAGAGGAGACATGAAAGGGAAGAAGAAAGGAGACAAGAGAGGGATGAAATAACTGAAGGAGATCAGGAATTCACCTTTAAATTTCCCATTTTGGACACTAGCATTATCCTAGGGGAAGAGGTAAAAATGAAGAATATCCCACCATCTGTCTTACCAAACTTCTATGGCCTGACCTCTGAAGATCCTGACTCTTTCCTATTCGAGTTTGATATCTTGTGTCGAACTTATGGATACACTGATGACACCCATAAACTTCGTCTTTTCCCTGCTACCCTTAAAGCAGCTGCCTTGAAATGGTTTATGGGTTTAGGAGAGCATTCTATTACTAGCTGGGATGAGATGAGGAAGATATTTCTTTGAAAATATCAGGTATATTGCAGATCAAAGGATCTAAAAGATGACATTTTTGGGATGACTCAATAGGAAGATGAGAGCTTGGAGGAGTATTTGGAAAGATTCTCATACAACCTATAGAAATCTAAATACAATTCTTTGACACCAGAGATGATTAGAACAATATTTCTGAAAGGGATAAGAGAAGAGTATTTGGATATTTTGAATGTTATGGGTAAAGGTGACATCTTTTACCTTCCCTTTGATGAGATACAAGATTTATGTCAGAAATATTCGAGAGGAAAGGCTAGAACTGGAAGAAGGGATATCACTACCAAAGTAACTAGATCTGCAAACAGTGGCATCTCTAGAGCTGAGCTTGGAAATCTGCTAGAAGATTTCAAGACTAGTTTATTGAGTACCTTGGGCACACAAGTCGAAGTAGCAAAAACCAAGAAGAGACAAGAACAACAGGACCAACAAGATCAAGCTTTGTCTATCTTTTGTCCTAAATGTAGAAATAAACACCCACTAAAAGAATGTCCTTTAAATGCTGTTGAAATTTGTGGCTTATGTACTTTTAATCACAAAACTGATGACTGCCCCAGATTGAAAGAATTACAGGTAGCTCGAATGGAGGAGAATAAAAGCATGGAGTCTCTCTACTTTATGGGACAACGAAGACCTTGGCAGCCACGATTCTCAGGTATGTCTGAAGACCCTATGCAGCAATTTCATACAAATTATCAAACTCCTATTTAGAATTCATGGAGTGCCCCCATGCCCTGGCAAACTTGGTCTCCTCCATTAGCCCAATCTGCTCCAAATTGGAGAGGTTATACCCATGGTAACTAGACATATCAGCAGGCCTATTTGCAGCCCTATCAACAACCTTCATCCTATCCCGAATACCAGCAAAATCAAGTCCAAGCCCCATATTTCCAAGTCCCATCTTTTCAACAACCCAACAACATGGCTCCTCAATTGGGTCCACCACCTCAACAGCTTCAATTTCCATCCAATAAGCCTTCACCTCGGCCTACACAATTACCAGCTCAGCCAATTCCAAATCCAAATAATAAAATAGACAGACCTATGTATAATGTTGATGATGGAATGGCACTCCCTTACTCAATTCTCCCACTGCAAAATATCAATTTAAGATCTGGGAAAAATTTACAAAAAGAATCTCCTGTTATCTTAGAAGAACAAACAGAAAATGAGAAAACTCCAAAAAAATTAAATACAAAAAAATCTCAGTTAGAAAATCACAGTCAAAAAGGGAAAACATTAGTATCTTATTCACCTCCTTTTCCAGAAAGGTTGGTCAAAGAAAAACCTTCACTTTCCTTACCTGATTTTGATGTTTTGAATGAGTTAACAAATGTATATGTCAAAATTCCTTTACTGCAGGCTATAAAGGATATTCCCATTTCCACTAAAGCAGTTAAGGAATTATGCCTTAATAAAAGAAAGAAGGATCCATCAAAAATTCATGTGGTAGGCAATCTAGCAGGATTAATGCCTAATACTATTTTCATTGAAAAGTATGTAGACCATGGGATCCCTATGGTTACAATTACTATTAATAATTTTTCAATTCCAAAAACATTGATCAATTTAGGTGCTGCCATTAATGTCATGACACTAGAGACAATGGGATACCTTCACTTGTCAAAACTCAGACCAACTACAACAGTCTTGGAATTAGCTGATAGGTCTAAAATTACACCTAAAGGGGTCTTAGAAGATATCATTGTTTCTTTAGACTCCTGGGAGTATCCCGTTGATTTCATAGTGCTTCAACCAAAATCTAACCTAGGAGGTCACCCATTGATTCTTGGCAGACCCTGGTTGGCAACAGCGGATGCCTTCATAGGGTGTAGGTCAGGAAGTATGCTCATTTCACATGGGACAGAGAGAAAACAAATTGCACTTTACCCTTCTGCCCAAAAACCTTCTACATTAGATCAACTGTCATGGATTAATGAGACTAAAGACCAAGAAGAAGAAGTCATTCAGCCTGTCCTGAGTATCAATCAGTTCTTTGATTTTCAGGAAGAAAACAACGAGGATTTGTTAGATTATTTCATTTCTGAACCTGATATTTTTGAAGAATTAAGAGATATGCAATATGCTGTAGCAGATCAAGTTTTGGGTTATAATTTTCACGAAAATTGCACAGTACATTCTCTAGCATTAGCACTTCACGATATTTTTAATGTTCATTCAATCACATATATTCAAAGTAAGACAATTGAAATCAGTCCAGGAAAACAGTTGAATATAAGTGCACATCTTACTACATCACGGGAAGAACAATTGATTACCTTGCTGAATAAACATTCCCATGCATTTTCTTGGGAGTACACTGATATGCTAGGTATTCATCATGAGACATGCACTCACCACATTTACACAGATGATAAAATCAGACCTCTTAGACAACCGCAACGAAGAATGAAACCTATACTAAAAGAAATAGTCAAGGAAGAGTTGCAGAAGTTGTTAAAAGTAGGATTTATTTACCCCATTTCCGACAGCCAATGGGTTTCCCCCTTGGTTGTTGTTCCTAAAAAGAATGGTAAATGGCGCATATGTGTGGATTACAGGGAGCTGAATAAGGCAACATTAAAAGACTATTTCCCATTGCCTTTCATTGATCAAGTGTTGGATACTTTAGCTGGAAAAGAATACTTTTCATTTTTAGATGGTTTCAGTGGGTATAATCAGATTAGTATTGCAAAAGAAGACCAAGACAAAACCACCTTTACATGTCCCTGGGGCACATATGCCTACAAGGTTTTACCTTTTGGATTATGTAATGCCCCAGCTACCTTTCAGAGGGCAGTCTTGGCCATCTTTGCAGATCTAATTCATGAGTGTGTTGAAATTTACATGGATGATTTTTCTTTGTATGGAAGTACCTTTGAAGATTCCTTGACAAACCTGGAGAAAATTTTACAAAGGTGTGTTGATTCAAATCTTTCCCTCAGTAATGAAAAGTGTTTTATGATGATGACTGAAGGGATAGTTTTAGGACATCACATTTCTGCATCTGGAATAAAAGTAGATCCTACTAAAATTCACATTATTGAAAATTTATCTGAACCAACAACGCAAGCGGATGTAAGAAGCTTTTTAGGGTATGCAAGCTATTATCGTAGATTTATTGCAAATTTTAGTAAGATAGCTCTGCCATTGTTTAAATTGCTTTCAAAGGATGTGCCTTTTAATTGGGATACTGACTGTCAATATGCATTCTAGACACTTAAAGAGAAGCTCTCAACTGCTCCCATTTTAAGGGGACCAAATTGGACATTGCCTTTCGATATTTCCACTAATGCCTCTGCTACTGCAACAGGGGCCTCATTGGGCCAAAAAGAACATACTTTGACTTATGCCATCTATTTTATTAGTAAAAATCTGACACCTGCAGAGTTGAACTATACAATCACTGAAAAGGAAAGGTTGGCGGTGGTTCATGCTGTAAACAAATTCCGTCATTACATAACTGGCTACGAAATTTTTGTTCATACAGATCATTCAGCCTTACGATATTTAATGAATAAGTCTATCACTAATGGTCGGATTACTAGATGGTTGTTATTAATGCAGGAATTCAATATCACTGTTCTAGATCGACCTGGACGAGAAAATCAAGTGGCAGATTTCCTGTCTCGCTTGCACAATACTGGTGAGGTTGTTCCTGTTTTAGATAGTTTTCCTGATGAACACCTGTTTGCAATTTCTGTTATCACTCCTTGGTATGCTGACATTGCTAACTACTTATCATCAGGACAATTACCACCATCTATGACATCTAAAGAAAAGAAAAAGATTATTAAACAAAGTGCTAGGCATATATGGGTTAATGGTGATCTTTTTTACACAGGATATGACCTAATTATAAGAATATGTGTACGACAGGATGAAATTTTAGATATTTTAAAGGCATGTCATGATGAACCGTGTGGTGGCCATTTTGCAGATAAAAGAACAGCATATAAGATACTCAATTTGGGGTATTATTGGCCTTCTCTTTTCAAAGATGCTAAAAGGTATGTTAGAAGTTGTGATACTTGTCAACGGATGGGACGGCCAGTCCGGTCTGATGAAATGCCACTCCAACCACAAATCCTCATTGAACCATTTGAAAAGTGGGCCCTTGACTTCATTGGTCCAATTCATCCACCATCACAAGGGAAAAAGTACATTTTGGTTTGTACGGACTATGTTACTAAGTGGGTAGAGGCCAAACCTTTACCAAGAGCCACAGAGTAAACTGTGGTAAATTTTCTTTTTGAGGAGATATTTGTCAGATTTGGGGTGCCTCGCGAGATTGTAACTGATCAAGGTGCCCAGTTTACTTCCAAACTAGTGCAGGAGATAGCAGAAAAGTACAAGATCAAGCACAGAAAGTATACCCCTTACCATCCACAAGCAAATGGCCAAGTGGAATCTACAAACAAGACTTTAGAAGGCATCATCACCAAAATTGTTCAGATACATAGGAAGGACTGGTCAACTAAGCTTACTGAAGCTTTATGGGCATACCGGATCACTTGGAAAAATAGTACTGGTTTTTCCCCTTATCAGCTTGTTTACGGTAAGGAAGTCCTCCTCCCTATAGAGTTTCAAATTCATACATTCAAGTTAGCAGCAGATTTGGGCATGGATCTTTCTGAGGCTCAGCAAGAAAGAATACTTCAGTTGAATCAACTAGATGAGATGAGACAGGCTGCCATAGAACATAATATTCTGATACAACAGCAGAGAGCTCAATGGTATGACAAGTTTATTAAAAAGAAGCAATTTCACATCGGTGACTGGGCATTATTGTTTGACTCAAATTTCAAAGACTTCAAAGCCAAATTCACCACTCACTGGCTTGGTCCATATGAGATTGCTGAAGTATATGACAATGGCTCAGTCAAACTTCAAACAATCGATGATGAAGCACGTCAATTTGTGGTCAATGGCCATCGGCTCAAATTGTATACTAAGCCTATCAACAAGGAAGACTTTATACAGCAGATTTCACAGCAAAGGGAAATGGAAGTGCTGGATAGACACATTAGTGTTTCTCCTTCACTTACTTCTTAGCTGCTCTGATATTACAAATAAAACAAAAATAAAACAAAAATAGAAAAAACAAAATATAAAAATATATATATATATATATAACCAAGAAAAAAAGGAAGTTTAGTTGTGAAAAGCAGGTCACTGGCACAACATAAACTTGAATTTTCCATGGAAAACCAAGTTCGCTTGGCCATTGAAAATTCATAAAAATATTTCATGTCTTTTACATCGTTTTATTTCCAATAATGAAGTTCTTGTTTGACTTGAGGACAAGTCAAAAAGTAGGCATGTGAGGGGGATAAGCATTTTTATGCTTCCTTGGAACCCTCCTAGTCTTTTTCATATGCAGAAGGGACCTGATTTCCAGCAATACAGTGATTTTTAACAATGCAGAGGGACCTGACTTCCAGTAAGGCAGAAGAAATTTACAGAAGGACCTGACTTTCAGCAAAGTAGAAGGGATCTGAGATGGCAGATAGAAGACATCAGAAGGACATAAATGAATCAGAAACACAAAGAAAATCAGCTTCATCAGGCAGCAAGATCACCATACAGGGATATCAAGCAAAGTTTGTAAGAATTTCCAGTTTTTATGCTTTAAAAGTTTCATGCTTCTTTGTTTCTAAGTAATGACATTTTTACCTATCCCAGTAAGTTTGACTGACTATTTTCATTATCCTCACAGTCTCTGGTAGAATTCCATTTACTTTCCATTAGTCTCTGCCAGTACTCCATTTATTTTCCATTATCCTACCCTAGGGGTCAAGATGGTGGTCAAAATCAAACCTAAGAGTAAATTTTAAAAATGGCCAAAATATATACTGCATTTTACAGGATATATAATGCATTCTACAGGCAGGGTCTTCTTCTTGGCAGAAAGATAAACAGGGTCTCCTTCTCAGCAGAAAGTGAAATGTTTTAAGAAAAATAAAACATGAAATTTCCAATGTTTTATATGTATATGTATTTAGTGCATCATGTATTAAGTAAACATATAGAATTTAAGAAAAAAAAAACAATGGTCATGTATATCTTCAACGCATCTTCAAAAGGAAAAGGAGTTTACTTTAAGAGAAGAAATCCCTATATTAAAGCTTGTTCATTAAACGTTGGGCATACAAAGAAATTAAAATGAATATTATAGCTTGTTCATTACACAATGGGGCATGTAAAGAAATCAAAACGTGTTAAAACTTTACTTTTCATTTCTTTTATGAATGAGTAATCAAATGAAGTGGCACGTTCATGTAATGATGACAAAGAAAAAAAACATGGTTATATGCCCCACGACAGCATCCAAATGTGCCTGAGTTTTGTATTGTGAATTGGTGAAATTGGGGACCACGACTTGGTCATTTCTCTTGGGACCGAATCCAATTGTTTTTCTCTGCAAAATCGACTGTTGTGGGAGATAATTGATAGTAAGAAGAAGCCGTGGAGTAAAAGAAGGACAGAAAGACACCAATTGCTGTGGAAATCGAGCATGAATAAGTGAAGACGGTTACACCATGAAGGAGGTAAAACTCAAACCCTTTCTTTGCCAAAGACTTTGCAGGACCAACAGAAATTCTACATTATCAGAATATCATTTTGGGGATAAAAGAATAGAGGTAGAGTTAACAATTGAAAGATTGAAGTTTCCTGTTCAAATTTAAAATTTCATCTAGACTAGAACCATCGAAATTTAATCCCTCTGATATTCATGAGAGTTGCATGGAGATTTTTGAAAATAAGCAGTGGGTAACTTTCTTTGAAAAGTTTAATGCGCATAATGAGCAGGCTAGTCTTGCTTTTGCTGAAACCTTTGATGGAGAAGGAGTTATAGTGGGAAACTTGCATTTCAGACTATCAGAAGACATCTTAGCACTAATTACTGGCCTGCCATAGCAAGGAGAAAGATTTTTTAAGACTAAACCATTCAGAGAGAAAGCATGGATACCCTTTTTGTGCAGATCAAGAGCAGGGTCAATAAACTAGAAGAAAGGAATACCTAGAAGCTGGCTGGTTCATCCTTGGGATGAGATAGTTTATGTTATCCAAAAATTTATTACCTGTGAAGGGCGATTCAACATTGTTTATCTTTACCACATCAAGCTGTTGCAGCATTTAAAAGGTGAATGTGAGATTAATATGCCCTATTTTCTGTTACAGAGTTTAGCCAAGATGGCTAAGGCTGTCCAAAGGCGTGCAAAGGACAAAATGACAAGCCTTTTTCACTGTGGACTTATCAAAATCATCTTCCAGCATGAGTTACAAAAGAAAATTTTGACATGGTCAGGATTTTTACTTCACAATCAGTTTGAAGAACAGGAAGAATTGCTTGAAGAAGGTTTAAAAGAAGATGAATTGTTGATGATAACATACCCTGAGGCAACAAGTTCAAAACCGCCAAAGGGGAAGAAAAAAAAGAAAGAGGTGTTGTTGATTACTGATGAAGAAGACAACTCTGAGGCAACAAGTTCAAAACAGCCTCAGAGAAGGATACGAACTAGGAGTGTGATAAGGGAAGAAAAACAATATCAAAAACAAGATCAGATCTTCACCACCTACCAGAGAAAGCCAAGAAAGTATAAGCAAGCTCGCAGCCAGTCAGCATTAGAAGATGAGGAACATATACAAACCTTGGGGAGTCAAGAAGAAGATCTAGCAGATGAAACAGGGCAGGATATCCAAGACACTGATGAAGTGATCAAGCAGACAAAAAGAATCAATCTCTTCTTGGATCAGCAAGAGAAGGAAAAGGAAAAGAAATCAAAACATGAAATACTAAAAGACTCGGCCTCTCTTTTCTCAGAGCAACATACTGTAAAAGAGGAAAAGAAAGAAGATTCAGTACAAAAAGATGAAGAAGTGGGCATGGATACCAATTCTGTCCAGCTTCCAATGAAAATGAAAAAGAAAAAGACTTCCAAAAACATTGGAAAGATTAGGAGGTTGAAACTTGAAATAAAGGAACTGGAGCAAAGGAATGAGAAATTAAAATAAATCAACTGGAAGCTGAAGGTTCAGAGAACACGCATCTCCAAACAAGCATACAGATGGTATAAGCAAAAGAAGATTTATAAAGCTAAGTATGAGAGACTGAAGGTCCTTTATGCATCTCGGGCTTCAACAGATGCATCATCTCAGACAGGAGATTAAAAGCAACAGGGTCAGAAGCACAGTTTTGGTTTTTGGTTTTGAACAGGGTCAAATATTTTTGGCATGAGGACATGTAGCAGCTTCCTCTTGGGGGAGATGTTGGGCACCATTTTGACCTCTTTTTGTCACCTAAATATCCTCTATTTTCCTCCATAAAACCTTCATACTGATTTATAAAGCCTTAAAATTCACCTACAAATCTTGGTTGAGAGGTATAAATGTCATTGCTTTTTAATAAATTGAATTTTGAGATTTTTAAAGCATTTAAACTAAGGTTTTTATTCAGGATTACAGGATGTGCTAACTTCCCATAATGTCTCCAAGGTTGAATACTTGCAGGCCAGCTGGGCGTGAACTGAAAGATAGGGAAAGGATCCTCAGTGTCCAAGGATGGTTGAACTTCCAACGGATAGATGATGTGGCTCTCATAAGTGTCAAGTCAAAGTCGGTCAAGGTCGACCACCTATGCCACCACTCAGCACAAAAGAAGGGCAGTTCCAATTTTGTTGATTTTTAGAGATATGATAGAGGATCCCGAGCGCTGGATGTCATTAATTAGTTTCCATATTTATAGCATTTCTAGTTTTCTTTTAAGTTTGTATAAATACTCCATAAGACAGAGGACAGAGGACATCACGATTTGGGAAAAACGCATATTGTTTCTGAACTGCGTGGTTTTATGATGTGTAATCGATTTATGGTGAATACAATTACAATTTAAGCTCTGTGATTCTTCAATTACGTGTGTGAACGAGGCATTGGAGGGCCCCCATTGTCGAGTCTGCACACCCCTTTTACTGCCAGTGAATGCGATTTGGATTGTTGCAACGATTTGGATTGTGTTAATCGTATGTCTTAGTTCCTGTAGAATCAATTTTCTTATTGCATAATTAATTAAATCGCCTTCAATCAATTTTACGAGCTCTATTATTTCCTTAATTGTATGCTGTAGAATGGTTCAGGTTACGATCTCAGTATGCTGTACATCACTTGCATTTTTATAAGCTCTGTCATTTTATTGATTATATATTGAAGGAATGGTTCAGACTACGATTTCATTATGCTGTACATCGCTGCTTATTCAATGATGAAGTGTTAAGAACAATTATAAATTATGAATGCTTTCCTATAAGGGAAATTAATGATTAATTGTTTATTCAGCGCTGGGATAATATACAAAATCTCGTCGTTCATAGTTCAGGGTTAGATTTAATTCATTTTTATTTATCCTAGTGCTCTCATATACAAAATGCTTTCACATATGATTTGTTGTGCAAATGAAACAACAAATGAAGCTGTTCCTATAAAGGGATTTTTGTGTTTTTAAGTCACAGTAACTCGATCTTTTAATAGGCTCATTTTATAGGTAACTAGATTACCAAACAAGTCTAGCTTTGAGTCCTGATACTTGGATATGTCTCTAAGTCTACCAACCCGGATTGATATTAATTTAAGGTTTGATTTTCATCAGTAGATCAGAGCCCAACAACAACTATATTGAAAAGGGCATGGTTTTCCTAAGGGTAAGGAGGGGGGGGATTGTTAAAACTGGAACCCATGGGGAAAAGTCATGTGTCAACCACCCATCTAAAGAACCCTGCTGTTAGTTGAGGGCCGTTATTTGTTGGGTAGTAGTGGGTGGCAGACCTGTCCACACACACCTCCTCCAGCTGGATCGCTCCGTTCATGTGGGGGAGGGGAAAAACAACAAGAAAACGTTTCCACTCTTCCACTCTCTCCAGTTTTTGCTCACCTTCACGCACCGTTTGGAAAACTATCCATCGTTTTTGCTGTTCATTTTTCCTCACACATAGATTTTTTCTCTTCATTGTCCATCTCACGCGGGGGCTGCTGTTTTCCTTTTTGCCACACGCATCGATTAGGCTCAAGGTATGTTCTTCCTCTGGTTTTTGCAAAGAACCGATTTCCCTTTTTCCATCATCGAACTGTGAAATGTTTCGGTGGTTTTCATTGTGAGATCGCCTGTGTTCTTCCCCTGATCGGTGGTTGCCGGGAGTACCTACGAAGTGTTGGCTATGTTTTCTCTCACGCTTGGGAGATGTTGTAGGTTACCATTGAGTTTTTTTGGCTATCATAGGGCCAAGAACAACTCAGGGATTTGTTTTCCCTTGTCAAAGTTGTAATTGTTGGTTTTGCTGCATGCATGCAGTGGTTGGTCTTCGGACCACATTGGAGTGGTGATGAGGGCCTGATTTGTCTGACAAACCTCATGTGTTTGGGAACCACATAAACAAATCTAGAGGGCTAGCTTTCTTCTCCACAACCCCTGAATAGCACTGGAAGGGAGGTCAGGGCCTGAGGGACCGTGTAGCAAAATAAGGACTGATTTCCTTGTGTTGGGTGTGTGTGGGTGTCCTAGAAGTCAGGCTAGTTCTGGTTTAGGTGTCCTTAGCTCTTCAATGAGCTCACCAGCTTAGCATTTAGCCTTTCCCAGCTCCTGGATAGCCTGATAAACCCAACTGTGTTGGATTGGCTGATCCGTTGTTTGCCTGATAAACCCAACTGTGTTGGCTTAGCTGAACTGTGTATCCTTAAACGTTTTGTTCTCCTCGGCTATGTGTAAGCCTGCTAGTTCCTTATTCCTTGGGGAATCATGCCTAGCTCGGGGGTGGCAGCGTTGTTGCGAGATTAAGGAGCATGCTGGCCTATGGTTGGGTGGAACGTTGCAGCGACGTAGCTGGTTGTGGGACAGTCCTCATAAGATAAGTATTCTTGACTAATATGTTTTGCAACCCTATTTACTGTAAATGAATTATGATGATGTACATGTTGACTGTTGAATTATATGTTTTGCTTTCGCTGTGTATATGAACGATTATGCATCTTAGTATGTTTTATGTTCAGGAATTTTGTTTCAGCATTATATGTATGTATGTTCATGTTCATGGGGCTAGTTTCCCATATGTTTGATGTATGGTAGCACCCTCTTCGTCGATCAGAGGGTCAGGGACATCACACCACAACTAGTTATGGAACTGCAATGTGAAAGATATGGGGGCATGATTCCATTCGGGACAGGGAGGGGAGTTAGTCAAACTCCTTAGCCAATAGGGTGTGACCAGATGTCAATGGGGAAACCCATGAACCCTCAGCTACTTTTGTCCTCTGTCCTTAATCATCAATTTCTTCCAGAAGTTGGTTGGGCCAGTTAATGCCTTGGGCAGAGCAGGGCATGGAAAATTGATGGCTTGATTGAGAAAGCCTGCAAGTCTGCAGCCTAGGAGGCCACGTTCTTGCTTCTGTAGCAAGTAAACCCGTGTGGGAATACATGTCCGTTCCCTCATCCCTTATTCGCGTTGAACGTTGGATTCATTTCTATTGTTTGTGGAGCCTGCTGGGGAGAGTCATGTTTCTATTAATGCACATTGTGTATTCATCCTGCTAGAAGAACCTTGTTTTGTTATCGGTTGTTCACCTGTTGTTTACCATCCTTAGTTGTGCAGAGGTTCAGTGGTCTCCTTGTTTTGGTGGGTGCATGAGCAGTGGAGGTCACTCGATTTTATGAGTAAGTGTGTTCATCTGTGGTTTTCCCAAGTGTTGTTGTTCAATGGTCTCCTCTGTCATAGAGTGAGTGTAAGCTTGTTTTGATGTGTTACACTATGGTTTGTTGTGTTGTGCACCATGTTTTGGGTATGAACTGTATGCAATATTGAGGAGTGGAAGAGAAGAGGAATGGAATTGATAAACCTAGTGCAGAGAGGAACCTCAGGAAAGGGTAAGAGTGGTTGGTAAATCTTCACTGCATGCCCTAAAGAGCACTGGAAGGGAAGGCACAACCCAAGAGACTGTGGAGCATAGAATGGGATGCTTCCTTATGTTGGGTATGTAGATAATGTGGATCCTAGACTAGATAGACCTTATGAAGGTGTCCCTAGCTCTTGAATGAGCCACTAGCTTAGTCATTCTACCTTTCCATTGCCTAACCAACCTGATAAAACAAATTGGATATTGTCTTGGATGTGTCTTGTTGTGTTTTGTCCATGTGAAATCCTTGGTTGGACAGCCTGAGAAACCCACTGCGAATGATGGCTTGGATGGGTGTCTGATAAACCCATCTGCGGCTTGGATGGTCCTTATTTTGGAAGTTGGCTTGATTATGGACAGTATGATAAAACCAATTGTATCCTGGCTTGGCTGAGTAATCCTGATAAACCCAACATTGTTTGGCTTGTAAGCCCGTAGCCTGATAAACCCAACTTGGTGTTGGGTTGGATGGACAGTCTGATAAACCCAATTGAAGGTTGGCTTGATTGTATGTGTGCTTTGGTTTGACTATGTGTAAGTCTGTTGTTCCCTAGTTCCTTGTGGAATACATGCCCAACTCAGGGGAGGCAGTTGTGTTGAGAGATTGATGAACACAACTAGCCTATGGTTGGGTGGAATGTTGCAACGACATAGCTAGTTGCGAGACATCTTAATCATCAAGATAAGTATCTCTATTATGCTTATTTATGCCAAGTAATTTCTTATGAGTTGTTATGATCATGTTCAATGCTTAATTGATGGCTAAGTAGAAGTTTACTTCTGTTATGTTTGCCTGGATTTTACTTATGTACATGCCTTGCGTTTTGTGGTGCATTTGCCTAAGTTCATGGTGGCTAGAATCCTGTTATAGGGCAAAAAATCGATCTAACGTAAGAATTGTTGAGTTTCTGCCCCTTGGAATCTGCCTATGGAAGGCGAAAACCAGAAGAGGAAAAGTTGAACAAGGCAGAATTGTTGTGTTTCCGCACCCTGGGATTTGGTGTTTCCGCACCTTGGGATCTTCCTGCGGAAGGCGAAAAGGGCAGTTGAAAACAAGGCAGAAAGTGGGTTTTTCGATTTTCGAAGTTCAAGGCCAGAAGGAAGAAATCAGGAGCGCAGAAGGATTCTAAGGAAAAAATATAACTTTCTGATTTCTGAAGTCCGAGGTCAGAAAGTCGAAAGCAAAAGTGCGGAAGGAGGAAGGCGAAAGAGCTGTTAAGTGTTCCATCGCACATTGAGTTTCTGATTTCTGAGTTCCGAAGTGCGGAAGGAGGAAAGTGGAAGTGCGGAAGGCGAAAGGGCCATTAAATCTTTCATCGTACATTGAGTTTTCAATTTCCTAGTTCCGAGGTGCAGAAGGCAGAAAGCGGAAGTGCGGAAGGCGAATGGTCCATTAAATGTTTCGTCACACTTTAGGTTTCAGATTTATGAGTTCCGAGGTGTGGAAGGTGGAAAGTGGAAGTGTGGAAGGCAAAGGGTGGAAGAGTGTTTAAATGTTCCCATCGCACATTGTGCTTCCGATTTTCGATCTCTGAGGGCGGAAGGCGGAGAGCAGAAATGTGGGAGGAGGAAGATAGAAGGGAGTTTAAGTATTCCCATCGAGCTTTATGTTTCCTATTTTTGACTTTCAAAGTCGGAAGGGAGGAAAGCGGAAGTGCGGAACACGGGCTGCGAAAAGACAGGTCCAATGCGGAAATGATCATTCTAGTCACAGAAGGGATCTGTCAAGGGCAGAACGACTGTTACAGTGGTTTCTAAGCATGAGAATGAAGGTTGAAGTGTGTGTTAATGTCTATGCCCTATGTTTTGAATGAGAACAAGAGTTCTTAAAGTAAAATTTTTAATTTATCCGCATTATTGGGTATCGGGATGTTACTGATTGGTATCAGAGCTGCTGGTTGAAACATTAGGCCTGGATGGGCCAGAAAGGATAGTGAAAGAGATAAGAGTACCCTTTGATACCAAAAATGTAGTACACTATAGTTTGGTATCAGAGCTCAAGGTTACAACATTGGGCTTTGATGGGCTAGGTGACAGTAAGTAAATGGGTTTTGCTTCTGAAATTATTATGCAGCTAACAAATGATGTGTTAACACATTTTGCAGACTCATAGTGTAGACTGGAAAAAGATTTGATTTTGACTCAGCCATGAGAACCTATGACGTGTATGATGCACAGAGTCCCTATGAGCATGGGGAAGATTCTGTGGGGGAAAATGTCTGAGTGGGAAAGGCTGAGACAAAGTCTAATGGTAGAATATTTTAAGAAACCATGCCATACATTGTAGCCACCATGAGAATCTTGATTAAATCTTAGGAAGAGCAGCATCAACTGAATTTCTCCATGTTGCATAGTTTGACAGACATCCAAAGGCGGATGAGTTCTGGGCGTCGCACAGTACACCCAGAGGGAAGTAAAAGTAGTGCCAGAAGAAGAAAGAGATCTTCCAGTGGGTCATATGACTCTAAAGGATCCACTGGGGGTTAAAGCTCTTCATATCTCATAGAGGTAATAGAAAGAGGCTCTACAAGAACAAATCACGTGATGAATTTAAGAAGGAAAGGTTGCCTACCTTTAAGGGTGAGATAAAGACTAGTCCAGAAGCTAAAGCTTGGCATCTTGGGATGAAGAAATCTTTCCAAGTCCAAAACTACTCAAGAAATATGAAGGCTAGGGTAGCCACCCTCAATCTGAATGGCAAGGCATCCATATGGTGGGAGCACCTATGGAAGTTGAGGAAAATCAATGACAGAAAGGTTGTGTGGAAACAGTTCAAGAAGTATTTCAAGCAGAAATACCTCTCTAACAGGTACTATGATGACAAGATCAAAGAATTCCATGAGTTGAGATTGGGACAACAAACCATGGAAGAGTATGCAAATAAGTTCTTGGAGATGTTAAGGTATGTCAAGTACATTAAGTATGATAAAGTGAAAATCCAATGTTTCTTGAATGGGATAACTCAAGCATACAGAGACAACATTGAGTTTGATGGGCCTAGAAATCTAGAAGAGGCCATCATGAAAGCTAAGTATTACTATGAGCAAAGCAAGGGAAAACCTTATTACCATAAGGCATGGAAGGACAAGAGAAATGAGAAGTCTGACCAAAGGAAGAAAGGTTTCAAACCTTCTAACTTCAGGAATTAGCAGAAGCAGTCATCACAAGTTGTGAGTAAGCCGGCTAGAGTAGTGGGAGAAAAGCCAAGAGATCCACCAAAGAACAGGGAACCTATCCAATGTTGGAAATATGGAGGACCCCATCTACGTAGGTATTGTCCACTTGAGAATGGGAATGTAATGGAAGCTTACAACATTCAAGAAGTTGAAATAGTGGGTCAAGTTACAAGAACTGTCCCTAGGATTTATGCAACACTGGAGGACCGCCAGACAGATCATCAGTCAACTGTGGTTGAAATTACAGGTAAGATTGCTGAGCAATTTGTTTCTGTTTTGATTGACCCTGGATCTACTCATAGTTATATCACTCCTATATTTGTTGATATTTGTTCCTTTAAGAAGTTAAAGCATAGCAAATCCTGGTTAGTCCAGCTAGCCACTGGGACTAAGAGAAATGTTAGTGAAAAGGTAAAGCAATTCCCATTGGTCATGAATGGGATATTCACTTGTGTAGATTTGAATGTTCTACCACTTGGTTCCTATGATGTTCTCATTGGAATGGATTGTTTGGAAGCACATAGAGTCAAGCTTGATTGTTACAACAAGAATTTTGAGTGCTTGGATGAAGAAGGCAACTTAAGGGTTGTGAAAGGAATTCCAAAGGTGATTTATGTTAGGAAGATTTCATCCATGCAGATGAAGAAGTTCTATAGGAAATGTTGCATAGTGTATGCAACTCATGTTTTGGAGGCAGCAGAGAATGAAACTCCTAGGTTGGAGGACTTTCATGTGCTGCAGGAATTCAGGGATGTATTTCCTGAGGAAATTCTAGGACTTCCTCCAAGGAGTGACATTGATTTCACAATTGAACTTGTGTCAGGAGATGCACTAGTGTCTAAGACACCCTACATGATGAGTACACCAGAGATGCTAGAGCTAAAGATGCAGCTACAAGAGTTGTTGGAGAAGAAGTATATTAGACCGAGTGTGTCTCCTTGAGGAGCACCAGTTCTGTTTGCGAAAAATAAGAATGGTACACTCAAGTTGTGTATTGATTAAAGACAGCTAAAAAATTCAATGTGAAAAACAAATACCCTTTTCCTAGGATTGATGACCTCTTTGATCAAATGACAGGAGCACAGGTATTTTCCAAGATTGACTTGAGGTCTAGTTACCATCGGGGAAGAATCAAGGATGAATACATTCATAAGACAACCTTCAGAACAAGGTATGGACATTATGAGTTTGTAGTGGTACCATTTGGTCTCACAAATGCACCAGCTACATTTATGTGCCTTATGAATAATGCCTCCAGTAGGTATTTTGACAAGTTTGTTCTTGTTTACCTTGATGAAATTCTTATTTATTCTAAGAATGAGGAAGAGCATGAAGAACATCTAAGATTGACATTGCAATTGCTCAGGGAGCATAAGCTATATGCAAAGTTGAGCAAGCGTGACTTCTATAAAGATAGGATTCACTATTTGGGTCACATTATCTCAGATGAGGGTATATATGTGGACCCTGAGAAGATTGAGGCCATTATGAATTGGCCTACTCCAAGGAATGTGACAGATGTAAGATCTTTTATGGGACTTGCAGGTTACTATAGGAGATTCATTGAGGGATTCTCCAAGGTTTCACATTCCGTCACTTCTTTTCAAAAGAAGGGGATAAAGTTTGAATGGACACCAAGGTGTGAAGAAAGTTTCCAGCAGTTGAAGAATCTTCTCACAAGTGCACCCATTATGAAAATTGTAGACCCAGAGAAAGATTTTGTGGTTTGTACTGATGCATGTGGTCAAGGACTTCGAGGAGTTCTTATGCAAGACAACCACATGATATGTTATGAGTCAATAAAGTTGAAGGATCATGAGAATAACTATGCCACTCATGATTTAGAACTTGCAGCCATTGTACATGCTCTCAAGATGTGGAGGCATTACTTAATGGGCATAAAGTTTGAGTTAAGGACAGACCACTATGGTCTGAAATATTTGTTTGATTAGCCAACTCTAAATGTTAGGAAAGCTAGATGGCCGGAGTTTTTATGTGAGTTTGATTTTGAAATCAAACACATAAAAAGAAAAGAGAACAAAGTGGTTGATGCACTCAGCAGGAAGGTGCATGAAATGCACTTGGCATCTCTTAGTATTTGCCAATCATATTTGAGACAATAGATTGTTAATCATGCTGCTGAAGATGAATTGTATGAGTAGGTAGAAGACAAATTGCAGCAGCAAAGTATTGAGAAGAGGTATGAGGGATATAAATTGGAAGAAGATGGACTTGTTACTTATAAAAACAAAGTTTATATTCCAAGTGTAGTAGACTTGACGAGGGTTTTTATGGATAAGATCCATCAGACTCCATATTCTGGTCACCCAGGATATCAGAAGATAATTTCTACAGCCAGAAAGCAGTACTTTTGGCCATGAATGAAGAAGAACATTGCTGAGTATATTTCAAAGTGCATGAAATGTCAGCAGGTGAAGGTTGAGCATCAACACCCAACAGGTTTGTTGCAGCCTTTTCCAGTTCCAGAGTGGAAATGGGAAGTTGTTTCTATGGATTTTATTACAGGATTTCCAATGACTTGAAGGAAACACAATTCCATCATGGTTGTGGTGGACAAGTTGACAAAGGAAACACATTTTATACCAGTCAAGTCTACTTATAAGAATGATTCCATTGCAAAAATATTGATGAAGGAGATTTTCAAATTGCATGGATTTCCTAAGGCAATAATCTCTGACAGAGATCTTAAGTTCACTTCCAATTTTCGGAAGGGTTTGTTTGCAGATTTGGGTACCAAGTTGAACTTCAGCACTGCCTACCATCCTCAGACTGATGGTCAGACAGAAATAGTGAATCAAGTGCTGGAAGACATGCTTCATATGTATGTGATTATGTGATGGACAAACCATCCAAGTGGGAAGATTATTTACAATTGGTAGAGTTTGTTTATAATAGTGGACAACAAGCATCCTTCTCAATGAGTCTTTATGAAGCTTTGTATGGAAGAAGGCATAGGACACCAATGACTTGGGATAATCTAGTGAATAGGATTGTGCTTGGTCCAGATTTTCTCAAGGAGATGGAGCAGGAGGTTGCAAAGATCGGGCAGAATCTGAAAGTAGCCAAGGACAAACAAAAAAGCTATGCTGATAAGGATAGGGTGGACAAAGAGTTCATTGTTGGGGATCATGTTTACCTCAGAATGAGGGCAAGGAAGAGTTCCTTGAAGCTTGGAATTTGTGTAAAGTTGTCTCCTAGATACTGTGGGTCGTTTGAAGTGCTTGAGAGAATAGGGCCGGTTGCATATAGACTTGCATTGTCTGCTAGCACTAGGTCTCATAATGTTTTTCATGTTTCTTTGCTTAAGAAATATGTACATGATCCTAACCATGTGATTGATTGGGATTTGATTCAGGTGGAACGCGAGGGAGAGTTCCAAACCGAGCCAATGCGAATCCTCGACAGGAAGGCCACCATGCTTCGGAATCGAGCCATAGGATAGGAAAAGGTGCAATGGGAGCACTACAGTCCTGAAGAGGCTACATGGGAGCTAGAGGATGCCATGTGATTGGCACATCCAATTTTGTTCATTTTACAGAGCACTGAGATAGTGCCAGTGTAGCATTTTTGTTCAGTTTGTAAAGCACTGAGGACAATGTTGTTGTAAGGGGGAGGGGAATGTAATACTCCGGTTTTGACCCCTTGATATTGAATTGTACATGATGTATATATTGAATTGAGATCATGGCATGGAGCTCAAGGCCAAGGCCCTGTCATTGATATGGTGTTTTGTATAGGTGATCAAGGTTGATACCTATGGTGATAGTGTTAAGTCAAGCACTGTATATATTTTGATATATCATGTAACTATGCAAATTAATAAAATACCACAGCTAGCTATGGAACTGCAACGTGAAAGAGATGGGGGCATGATTCCACAAGGGATAGGGAGGGGAGTTAGTCAAACTCCTGAGCCAATAGGGTGTGACCAGATGTCAATGGGGAAACCCATGAACCCTCGGCTACTTTTGTCCTATGTCCTCATTCGTCAATTTCTTCTAGAAGTTGGTTGAGGTAGTTAATGCCTTGGGCAGAGAAAGGCATGGCAGTCTGATGGTTTGACTGAGCAAGCCTGCAATTCTACAGGTCTGCATCCTGGGAGGTCACGTTTTCTTCTCTGTGGCAAGTAAACCCACATGGGAATGTGTGCTCATTCCCTCATCCCTGAGTCACGCTGAACGTTGGATTCATTCACGTTGTTCGTGGAGCCTGCTAGGAAGAGTCATGGTTCTGTTCATGCATGTTGTGCATTCATCCTGCTAGCATAACCATGTTTTGTTCTGGGTTGTTCACCTGTTGTTAACCATCCCCATCCGCGCAGAGGTTCAGTGGTCTCCTTGTTTTGTTAGGTGAATGAGCAGTGGAGATCACTTGATTTTATGAGTAAGTGTGGTCATCTATGGTTTTCCCCAGTGTTGTTATTCAATGGTCTCCTCTGTCACAGAGTGAGTGTAAGCCTGTTTTGTTGTGTTACACTGTGGTTTTCTTTGTTGTGCACCCTGTTTTGGGTCTGAACTATACGCAAGCTTGATGAGTGGAAGAGAAGATGAATGGGATTGATAAACCTAGTGCATAGAGGAACCTCAGGAAAGGGTAAGAGTGGCTGCTAAATATTCACTACGAGCCCTAAAGAGCACTGTAAGGGAAGGCATAGCCCTAGGGAATGTGGAGCAAAGAAGGGGATGCTTCCTTGTTTTGAGTATGTAGGTAATGTGGATGCCAGAACAGATAGGCCTTGTGAAGGTGTCCCTAGCTCTTGAATGAGCCACTAGCTTAGTCATTCTACCTTTCCATTACCTAAGCAGCTTGATAAACCCAATTGGATATTGGCTTGGTTGTATCTTGTTGTTTTTTGGCCATGTGCAATCCTTGGCTGGACAACCTGAGAAACCAACTGTGAATGATGGCTTGGATGGGTTCCTGACAAACCCATATGTGGCTTGGTTGGTCCTTATTTTGGAAGTTGGCTTGACTGTGGACAGTCTCATGAACCCAATTGTATGTTGGCTTGGCTGAGTAATTCTGATAAACCCAACATTGTTTGGCTTGTAAGCCTATAGCTTGATAAACCCAACTTGGTGTTGGCTTGGTTGGGCAGTCTGATAAACCCAACTGAAGGATAGGTTGATTGTGTGTGTGATTTGGTTTGGCTATGTGTAATTTTGTTGTTCCCTAGTTCCTTTTGGAAGTCATGCCTAGCTCGGGGGTGGTAGTTTTGTTGAGAGATTGATGAACACAACTGGCCTATGGTTGGGTGGAATATTGCAGCAACATAGCTAGTTGTGGGACAACTTAATCATCAAGATAAGTATCTCTATTATGATTGTTTATGCCATGTAATTTCTTGTGATTTATTATGATAATGTTGAATCCTTAATTGATGGCTTAGTAGAAGTCTACTTCTATTATGTTTTCTTGCATTTTACTTCTATACATTCCTTATGTTTTGTGGTGCATTTGCCTAAGTTCATGGAGGCTAGAAGCCTGTAATAGGTCCACAAATGTAGCTAAGGTAATAATCATTGAATTTTCGCCCCTTGGAATCCACCCGCAGAAGGCAGAAACTGGAAGAGGAAAAGTTGAACATGGAAGAATTGTTGTGTTTCCACACCGTGGGATCCGCTTGCGGAAGGCGAAAGACAAGAGGCAGAAAGGGAAGTTAAAAACAAGGCAGAAAGTTGGTTTTTCGATTTTCAAAGTATGAGGTCGGAAGATGGAAGTTAGAAGCATGAAAGGATTCTAAGGCAAAAAGATAACTTGTCGATTTCCAAAGTCCAAGGTCGAAAAGTGGAAAGTGGAAGTGTAGAAGGCAGAAGGTGCAAGAGCTGTTAAGTGTTCCGCCGCACATTGAGTTTCCAATTTCCGAGTTTCAAAGTGCAGAAGGTGGAATGCAGAAGGGTCGTTAAATGTTTTTTCACACATTGAGTTTCTGATTTTCGGGTTCTGAGGTGCGGAAGGTGGAAATTGGAAGTGCGAAAGGCAGAAGGGTCGTTAAATGTTTCATCGTACATTGGGTTTCTAATTTTTCATGTTTCGAGGTGAAACAGGTGGAAAGTGGAAGTGCGAAACATAGAGGGCGGAAGAGTGTTTAAATGTTCATGTCACACATTGCGCTTCCGATTTCCAATCTCCGAGGGTGGAAGGCGGATAGCGGAAGTGTTGGAAGCCTAAGGAGGAAGGGATTTTAAGTATTCCCGTTGAGATTTATGTTTGCGATTTTTGACTTCTAAGGTTGGAAGGTGGAAAGTGGAAGTGTGGAACATGGACTGCAGAAAGTGAGGTCTAGTGCGGAAATGATCATTCTGGTCACAAAAGGGATCTGTCAATGGCGGAACGACTGTTACAGTGGTTTCTAAGCCTGAGAATGAAGGTTGAAGTGTGTGTTAATGTCTATGCCCTATGTTTCGAAGGAGAACAAGGGTTCTTGAAGTAAAAATTTTAATTTATCTGCATTATTAGGTATGGGGACATTACAATCATGACATATATTTCTTCATTAATTACTTGCATGTCCTTACCTTAGAAAGATAAGGAACTAAATCCTCCTTTTATGCATGATATTTATGTCATTTTTTATTTGTTGCTTTGTTCCATGTTCCTTATTCATATCATTGCTACTTGGTTATACACAATAATTGTATGGAAAACCAAATTGTCCATACTTCTTCTATGCCACCGAACTTGTATGTGTTAATCTTATTCAATGCTTTGTATGCACTCTTTCTCCATACACTAGCAATCCTTCTCTGTTGTTCCCTCATCATGATTGTTTATTGAATACAAGCTGCAAGAAAAATCAATAATCTCCATGCAAGGTATTTAACCATTTTGTTGATCATACCACCATAACTCTCTCTTCTTGAGTGTCCCTCCTCCTCAATAGTACTGCCATATTATCAAGTGCTTATCCAACATTGGTTCAACCTTCAATCAATGATCTAGCACATAAGTCCACCCTTCTTTGTTCATACATTTGTGATTCTGCACCATCATGGATAATTTGATAGTCATACATATCTGATTTCATTTTTATTATGTACTTTTATCACCATAAACCATTTCCTCAATTGCAGATATTTTGGAGCTCATGTACAACTAGGTTTTCCTTGTCCAATTAAACTACAAAGTTTTTCTCTCCTCACTTTCTGAAACAATAAAAAATATATCTAAAAAAATCAAAACCTTCTATCACCTTCTTCTCTGGATCAGATTTACAATGACATTAGCCACACTCCATTTTGATCTTACAATAAAAATTTGCATTCCTCTAAAATTTGTAAATTCACCCTATTTGCATTGTTCCTTGTCTAATTAAGCCAAGAGGCTCTGTTTTGTGCATTTTTTTGAATAACTAGAAACTTATTTCAAAATTAGTTCTATATGTTATATTATCTTTTATATTACCTTTCTGGTGACTATACATACTCTTAATTGTGGGTTTTGAGTTAAAAATCACAATTCCCCAAAGTTAGCACTTCTGCGTAGCACTGCCCCGTTCCTGTAGCTGATTTGAATTTAAAAATACCTAATCCTGAGACCTGTACCAGATATATGCAATTTGTTCCTACATAAAATATGTTAGATAATCCCTTTTCCAAATATTCATAATAACAAATTCAGGCATACATAATTTTTTTGGAAAATACCCATTTGATAGTTTTTGTCACATTAGGCTACAATCCCCTTTTCTGTTAGATTTCTGGAAAAATAGGAAGTACTAATTCATAATCAGATTCATTTTTATTAATACCTTATTGATACTCTTTCCAATGACTATATCTATGGTCATTTTTGATATCATAGATGAAAGTTACTTCTCTCAAAATTCACAATTTTTGCCCAATTTCACCTTGTTCCCGTAATTGCACTTATTCTAAAAAAACTACTTTTGAGACCTGCAGAAGATATATATATATTGGGTGTTGATATCACATATGATTATGAGTACACAAACACTTTCATCATTCAAATCTGAAGCTCCTATTAAATTTTATAAAAATCTAGTATCATCACTTTTTAATTTTTGCAATTCTTCGAGACATATAATTTTCATGGCTGAAAACTGCTATCTCATGAATTAAGATTCCTAGAAAACTAGCTCTAAGAAAATTTGTTCATCTCAATGAGTATAAAAATTTTGAAAAAATAAAAAAAATAGTTACAAGTTCTTGGGTCACTTTTGACTCCAAGTTTTCAAAAATTGAACCTACACGTGCCCAAATAATGGATTTTTGACTTTCTTTCGTATCTCAAATCCACACCCTTTGTAAATTAGTCACAAGTATACATAGTTATTTGTGTGTCTGGATCACGACTACACCATAACAATTTGAGCCTTAATAGGGCCCTCTCTTATCCTTTGGCTATGATCCATTAAAGCCCATTAAACAAAAATTTCTATAAAACTAGAGCAGAATGTGTTCTTGCCCCTCACTGATAATCTTGTAGCCTCCATAAATGGCATTGAAATGGTGCAATCCTCATCGATTTCTGAGTTAAACTACTCATGCTATGGCCGAAACAAGTTTTTGGCTCCATACTTGTTATTTTTAATGACTTTTCTAATTTTTTTGTTGACGTGTTATGATGTTGATGTGTCATGACATGTGTTTATTGATGTGTCAAATGGGTCCTATGTGTCATCCTATAGTGCGTCTAGGTCACCCACCATCGTCCATAAGGTCGCTATACCACCTTCCCTTGAGAGGAAATGCACCAGCTTTATTCCGCTATGTAAAGTGGTAATGCCTCACGAGGAAATTGGTTTTGGGAAACCTCTAGCCTCAATTGTTACCAATTAGAACTTGTGACCAACTGTAACCGTGGTTTTTGCATAATGCATAGAAAAATCAGGTTTAAAGTTAGAACAACTTATGGTAACGTTATGATCCAGAGTTGTTGATTGTAGGTGCCTCTGACCGATCATGCCCGTTAAAGATTTTTTTGTTTATCCCCCTTTTTCCTTAGCCTTTAGTTCCTGCCTCCTGGTCACATGGTTCATTAGGTTCGTGCTCAGGTGCTAAGCCCCTATAAACCTCTGGACTAGATTCTAGTGCTCGATTGATGTGGATTTTCCATATCACAATCCCACACCCATGTGGTAGCTCTAAATCATCCGAAATCCACCTGACGCCTCCACATCACATTGTCCACATGGCAATTACGAGGGTCCACATGAAAATTTTCAAAATTTGAATTTCCAAATAAATGGCTTCAAGATAACTACACTTGGAATTTTTCCATAGACAATTGGCCAACCTGAATTTACAACTCGCCATTCCCAATACTAGAAAATCACTTCACCTACTAACAAAATTTTGAATTCCTAGCTCTATCCTTCTACTGGTGATATTTTCATTAGTTGACATAAATGATTTTTTTGACACAGATGCAAAATTCAACCCAAAATTTTAAGACTTGAATATTCTATTCATTATTTTATTTATTATCATATTCCATGTTAGCTGTGAAAAACCAAATCTGAGCACTTTAGGCCAAAATTTCTATAAAGAATCGATCAAACAATTTGCTTGTAAATTGCAGTTATTCCTATATTTTCTAAAACTCATAAATTTATCATATTCTCTCTCTAAATTTGACCCAACCATTCAAATACCCATTTAGAAATTTGGTTACTGCTCTAAATTAAACAAAGGAGGAATTAAATACACTTTTCCCCAATATTTTCTTTGATACATTTCGTCAAATTCTTCCTATGCAATTTGGAATTTTTCCTATAGAATTCAAATATGGCCCATGCAAACGCAAGGTTGCAACTTGGGCTCTAATACCAACCTATCTTGTACCCAATGACCTCATGGTGCCTTCGAGGCCACAATATACTTAAACTACTTACTTAAATCCCCTCTGACACTCAATTTCATTTTTCCATTGATTTAATTATTAATTATAGAGGAATTCAATATATAGTTGACGAACTAGAATAAATATAATCATATAGGATAATGTTTCCTACATGAATGCATTCACACAATGCCAATAATTCCATGCATTTAAATAATCAAATAATAATACTACATAAAATGCATAACAAAAATAAATACCAAAACATTTTAACTTATCTGAAAATATAAACCAACCAACTATATGTTAAAATAATGTAATTTTGGAAGATATTCTAGATGTATTGTATTCCTCCTTCTGGAGATGAGTTCGATCTTGTTAGAGCCATTGAAGGATGCAATGTAAACCTCTGAATGCAAGTCGGGTCAATAGTACCCAAGAATCAATATAATAAATGTTGTTTGTGGCGTTCAGTTGGACAAGTTGGCCTAGTCAGCTAGTGAAGTCAGCCCCACCAAGTTAGAGGACAAGTCAACAGAAGAATATAAATAGGGAGGCACTCCCCTTCATTTGTACTCACTCAGTCAAGCAGATTTGCAAGAGAGAGAAGAACTAGTGCACTAGAAAGAAGTTAGAAGCAGTTGTCTGGCTTTTACACTGCTTTGGTCGAGATCTATATACTAAGGAAGTTTTGCGGGGTTTTCTCCCTTATGGTTTCCTCGAGGAAAATCTTTGTGTTCTGTGTTCTTATGCTTTCTGTGCATGTTGTTCTTTCAGTGATCTTCTAGTAAAATTTGTTTTAATGTATCATCTAAGCAAATTAATAAAACTTAACCTGGTATTAGAGACACCCTGAAAGGAAGCACTACACAACTAGGGTTTTCCATTCTGAACAAATCCCTCGACAGATCATCTAGGAAAGAAGGTTCCCTCAAATCGCCCTTGAAGAGTGCATCTTTATGTGAAGACAGGTCCAAAATCCAATAAGTTTCAGTTTTTGACCAGTTATTGTTGTCAGGACAAACTAGGGTTTCAATTTCTCTGAGACTCCATCATCAATATCAAGAAAATCAAGTTACATTCTACCTCGCCTCAGGAAGGTTCATCTTTTCCACCTCTCAACCCTATTAGGGTTTCCAGCTGAGAAATTAGGTTTTTTGCATCAAACACTAAGTCAACCAGAAGGAGTTCAACTAGGAATTGTTTTCTTCAAGTAAGTAGTCTTCCTCCTTGTTCCACGTGAAGTTCTCCTTCTGTTAAGTATGACTAAGAACACCAAGTTAGATGAAAAGCTTAAAGGTGCTGAAAAATTTAGAGCATGGAAGTATAGGATCATGTTGATCCTGCAAGAGAATGATCTAGAGAAGTTTGTGAAGGAGGAAGTGAAAGAACCAGAAGAGGAGGAGGCGAAGTCCAAGAATAAGAAGGATATGATCATAGGCAAAAGGATCATAGCTGACTCCAGCAAGGATAACTTGATTCCTCAAGTATCATCAAGGGAAACTCCAAAATAAATGTTTGATGCTCTCTCCAGTCTATTCAAAGTAAGAAACATCAACAGGAAAATGACTGTGAGGAATCACCTCAAAAGTGTAAGAACTCAAAATTCAGAGACCATGCAATCTTACTTTTCAAGAGTAGCTCGAATTAGGGATCAGCTAGAATCCATTGGTGATACAGGAGAGGAAGCAGAAATTGTGATGACCACCTTAAATGGTCTCCCAAGAGATTGGAAAGATTTTATCCGAGGAATCTGTTCAAGAAGGAAACTAACTAAATTCAAGAAGTTATGGGAAGAATGTGTCCAAGAAGAAGAAAGAGTCTCTATCAGAGAAGTGAAGCTAAATGACAATGAAGATCAAGCCTTGACATCTCATGCCAAAGGCAAGTACAAAAGGAATATTCATGATCATCCTCATAAGACTCAAGGGCTCAAAAGACCCAATAAAGAATTCTCAAATTCTGAGTGATTCAATTATGACAAGTTGGGAAACATTGCCATCAAATATCCCATGAAAGCATAAAGAGTTAAAAAGATGAAAAGATTCCAAGCTCATGCCACTGAAGATAGTGATCAAGAAGTTGAAGATGAAGTAAAGAAGGATTAAGAATCCAGGAAGAATATATATTGATCTCTGCCCTAACAGGATCAGTCTCCCCAGGAAATGACACCTGGTTAGTAGAAAGTGGTGCATCCAAGCACATGACATGTTACAAGGACTCACTATCATGCCTTGTACAAAAAGAATCACCACACAAAGTAATGCTTCGAGATGATTCCCAATATCACATCAAAGGAATGGGATAAGCATCCTATAATTTGGACTCTGGCAAGTCGATGAAGATTAAAGATGTCCTATATGTCCCTGTACTAAAGAATAACCTCCTTTCTATTTCAGCTTTATACAAAAGAGGATTCATAGTTGCCATGATATATGGAAAATTCCTCATGTGGTCAAAAGGAAAGACCATAGATGATGCAGTAGAAATTGGAATCGAAGAAGGAGCACTCTACAAACTGAAGGGACATGTAGATTCAACATTAGAAACCAATACAATAAATCCATGCGAGCTTTGGCACAAAAGACTTGCTCATTTTCATTACAAAGCTCTACCAATAGTAAGCAAGGTTATGACTAGTCTACCAAAAATTTAGATAGAACATGAAGGAGTATGCAAATGATGTGCACAAGGAAAGAATACTAAGAATCCCTATCCAAAAAGTGACAGCAAAACAAAAGGGATATTAGATATTATCCATTGATATATATGCAGGCCAATGCAAACAACTTCATTAAGTGGGTATGTTTACTATGCTTCTTTTATTTATGACTACTCCCGTAAGACTTGGATATACTTTTTGAAAAAGAAGGATGAAGTGTTTGAAAGGTTTAAAGAACTTAAGGCCCTAGTAGAAAATATCTATGAGAGGAGAATAATTGTTTTGAGGTCAGATAATGGAGTAGATTTCACATCAAATGAATTCAATGATTTCTGCAAGGAAGCTAGGATTAAGAGGGAGCTCACCATTCCCTATAATCCTCAACAAAATGGTGTGGCAGAAAGAAATAAAAGATCTATCATGGAAGCGACAAAAGCTATGATACATGATCAAGATCTACCAATGTACATGTGGGAAAAAGCAACCATAACAACAATATATGTACATAATAGAATCTCCCACAGTGCCCTTGGGAACAAAACCCCAGAATAAATGTTTTCTGGAGAAAATCCTGAGGTAAGTCACCTAAATATATTTGGTTGTCCTATGTACATTCATATTCCCAAGGAGAAAAGAAAAAAGCTAGATCCTTCAGGAAAGAAGGGATTGTTTGTAGGATATAGTGAACAGTCAAAAGCCTATCGAATCTATATCCCGGTATACCCTCATATTAAACTTAGCAGAGATGTAACATTTGACGAAGATACAACTTTCAAAAAGTTGAAGAAAGATAAGGAAGATGAAAAGGAACATGAAACTACCAAAGTTGCAGAGAGTCCCAAACCAGTTAGGAATGAAGAAGAAATTCAAATACCTGAGGATCATGATATGACCGAACCTCATTTGCCATAAGAAGTACCCAGTGAAATGATTTCTCGAAAGAGAAATCCTTCTTGAGCTCGTGATGCAATTGAAGATTAAAAAAGGCATGGTGTCCTAGAAGGAACCATTAGAGAAAGGAATAAGCCAAAGTCATATCCCAGTTATATGGCTTTGATGAGTGATCTAGTTGATAAAGAACCAACATGTTTTGAAGAAGCAACAAAGCAGAAGGAATGGGTTGATGCAATGGTCGAGGAATACCAATCCATAATAAAGAATGATGTGTGGGAAATAATACCAAGAACAAAACACAAGTCAGTGTTATCCTCGAAGTGGATCTTCAAAACAAAGCATTCTGCAAATGGTAGTATATAAAAGTGCAAGGCAAGACTCATACCTAGAGGGTTCTCCAAAAAGGAAGGAATTGACTATGAAGAGAACTTTGCTCTAGTAGCTAGGTACACTTTAGTTAGAACTATCCTTGCCTTGGCATGCAAAAAGAAGTGGAAGTTACATCAGATGTATGCAAAGACAACCTTTCTAGATCGCTTGATAGAAGAAGAGATATCTAACAACCGCAAGGTTTCGATACTGACGACCAGGAAGCTTATGTATGCAAACTGAAGAAAGCATTGTATGGGTTAAAACAAGCACTCGGAGCATGGTATGGAAGAATAGATGGATTCCTGATGAGTTTAGGATTTACCAAGAGTAAGTTAGATTCTAACCTTTACTATAAGGTTGAGGATGATGGGCTTATGATATTACTATTATACATGGATGACTTATTCTTAACGGAAGAAGATAAGCCCATCAATGAATGCAAGAACAAGCTTGCTACATAATTTGAGGTGAAATACCTTGGAATGATGTAGTACTTTCTAGGTCTTGAAGTTTGGCAATATCCAGATGAGATTTTCCTAAACCAAGGAAAACATACAGTGGAAATTATAAATAGGTTTGGAATGTTAGATTGTAAGGCCATGACTACTCCGATGAAAACAAACTTGAAATTATTGAATGATGATACTTCGGAAATGGTAAATGCCACCTTGTATAGACAGATTATTGATTCACTAATGTACTTAACCAATAGAAGACCAGATATATGTTTTGCTATAAACACACTAAGTCAGTACATGATGAATCCCAAGCATATTCACCTGATAGGAGAAAAACATGTGATGAGGTATCTAAAGGGAACTTTAGATTATGGGCTCATATATACATGAGATCGTGAGATTAGATTACAGGGGTTCATAGACTCATATTGGGAAGGAAGTGATAAAGACAAAAATATCATCTTAGGTTGTTGTTTTAGTTTGGGATCATGCATGATCTCATGGTTCAGTAGAAAGCAGACCAATATTGCACTTAGCACAACAGAAGCATAATACATTGCTGTGTGTTCAGCTTGTAGTGAAGAAATATGGCTTCAGAAAATGTTGGCAGGTTTATTTGATGAAGAGATAGATGTTACTGATATCCTTTGTGATAATCAAAGTTGTATCAAGATGACTGAAAATCTAGTATTTCATGATAAGTCAAAACATATTGAAGTGAGATATCGCCTCATTCGGGACATGGTTCAGAAAGGAGCTATAAAGCTCAAGTATGTTCCTATAGAGGAACAAGTGGCAGATGTGTTGATTAAGCCTTTGGCTCGTGTAAAGTTTGAATACTTTTGAGACAAGCTTGGTGTAGTCCTAAAGGACCTCTCTCGAAAGAGGGAGTGACTGTAAATGGAAGAAGGATGCAGTGGTGAGTAGCTCATTCTAGAGTAGGGTAAGTTTGGCTAGGATTGTTTGGCCTGGAAGGGTTAGTCATATGAGGCATGTTGATCCTAGGGGGATTATTATGTCTAGTTAGATCAGTTTAACCCATGTGGGTTTGTAAGCTAGGACAAGGCTTGTTGGTCCCCAGGAAGATCCATCTGTCTAACTAGGCTTGTTGGCTCAAAATAGTTAGTAAGTTAGACAAAATTCCTGGGTGGATCTACTAGAGAACTCACCATGATGCTGCTCCAAGATAGTTAGAGGGAAGGATGGTTGTTACAGTATTGTTCTTTTGTTGATTGATGAGATGTTTGCTTTCAGTAGTGTTATACTGATGATTGGTAGTTCAGTATTGTTATACTAATGACTGTTGAGATGTTGAGTTCAATATTGTTATACGGATGGCTGTTGAGATGTTTAGTTTAGTATTGTTATACTGATGGCTGCTAAGATGCCATGGTTCAGCATTGGTATGCTGATTGTTGAGATGGTTGATTCAGAATTGTTATACTGATGATAGTTTCAGTATTGATTATACAGATTATTGATGATATGCTTGATGAGATGTTTACAGTATTATCACACCATTGATTGTTGAGATGTTTTCAGTGTTGTCACACTGATGATTGTTGAGATGTTTGTAGTGTTGTCACACTTATGCTTATTAAGATTATTGTTGAGATGTTTACATATGATTGCTGAGATGATTAACTGATGATTACCGAGATGATAGAATAATAGATGCTAAGATGTTTATTGATATAGTTCCAGTGTTGTTTCATTGATTGATGTGATAGTTTCAGTATTCCTATACTAATGTGACAGATTCAATATCTCTATACTGATGATGATGTCCTAGCATCTCTATGCTGATAATGCAGATGTTGATCTAGCACTACAGATGATATGGTTTTTAGCACTAACATGGTAATTATTTTGTTGATTGTTTCAATATTTACATAATGTTGATGCAGATGATGATGTTTTAGCGTTTCCATACTGAAGATACAGATGATTATGTTTCAGTATTCCCATACTGAAGATGCAGACGATGATGTTTAAAGTATTTACATATTGAAGATGTAGATGATGATACTTATGATGCAATTGATGATGTTTTCAGTATTCACATACTGGAGATGCGATGATGATGTTTCAGTATTCACATACTGAAGATGTAGATGATGATGGTTCAAATGATGATGATACAGATGATGGTTCAATGTTTAGACTCTGATTTTGGCAAGTGGATGATTCAAAATATGTTCCAGTATTCACATACTATAGAATATGGTCTAGAATATGAAGCAACAGATTATGATGATCCAGAAGATGATTCAGCATTCATATGATGATGCTGCTAGAGATGGTCTAGAAGATGACATGAAGATGTTTGAAGAAATATGATTCCAGAAGAAGATCCATCTGAGATCGATGATGAATATGTATGCTGATGTATCAAAACTTCCTATGACATATATAGTCTCACTAGTCAGTCGTATAGTTGTAATAGTAGCAGTTACTACTACGGTTGAATACCTTTCTAGTTAAGAGGGAGTGTTAAAATAATGTAACTTCGGAAGATATTCTAGATGTATTGTATTCCTCCTCCCAGAGATGAGTTTGGTCTTGTTAGAGTCATTGAAGGATGCGATGTAAACCTCTGAATGTAAGTCGGGTTAATATTACCCAAGTGTCAATAGAATAAATTCTATTTGTGGTGTCCAGTTGGACAAGTCAGTCCAGTCATCTAGTGAAGTCCGCCCCACCAAGTTAGAGTTCAAGTCAACATAAAAATATAAATAGGGAGGCGCTCCCCTTCATTTGTACTCACTCACTCAAGAAGTTTTGCAAGAGAGAGAAGAACTAGTGCGCTCGAAAGAAGTTAGAAGCAGTTGTCTAGGTTTTACACTGCTCTAGTCGAGATCTATATTGAGGAAGTTTTGCGGGGTTTTCTCCCTTGTGGTTTCCATGAGGAAAATCTTTGCGTTCTTGTTCTTATGTTTTTTTTGCATGTTGTTCTTTCAGTCGGATCTTCTAGTAATTTGTTTTAAGATATCATCTAAGAAAATTGATATAACTTAACACTATAGACCAAGGACGTTCCTCCCAATTGTAGGCCTTTGTTATAAAAATTCTCTCTATAACAGAGGCCAACCTTGATTTGGGGCTATCAATCCATAAGACGATGCCAAAATTCCCCTCAACAACTATCTGAATTTGCTAGCACTCCTTCTCCAACAAAACACACAACCTAAGGAATGGGTTTTCCTTCTCTGAGTCAACCATCCCTTGGGTTCCCTTCTATGAGCTAACAATCCCTTGAGCTATTTTTCATCAATTATTTTCTTGGGCTCCAACATAAGCCGACCAGGGAATTTTCATGCTGAGACTCTAGGGAAATCCACTATTCTTGGGTACGACTGTAAACTATAGTACGAGTGATGACTCTAGGCTATGGTACATGTGATGGTGGCTCTATACTAACAACAAATAATGGCTAAATGATGGATGATGAAAAAATGAACTTGTTCTCAATAATTTTATATGCATGTTGAGAACTAGCCAAAGGGAAAGCATGGGTGATGAGAACTAGACAGGTGGCTCCCATGGGATGTTCACCTTTTCCCACTAATCCCTAAGTTTAGGATAATTAGCCTAGGTTAAGAATAAACCATTTTAATTAAAGAGGTTTTATAAAACTTCAGATAATTAATATTTGCATAATTAAATCATTACATACCAGGATTAAAAATTGGGTGTTACAAATTGCAATGGGAACATGGCAAAAACATGCCGGGAGAGCTAGGCAAGGGAGACGAATTTGGAACATTAACCACCAACCACATTATATAAATAAATGTTTGTCAACATAATTATCTCCCATGTTGAGAAACAAACTCAAGAAACCCCACGAAGGTAATAGAGAATTCCATATCCAACATCAAGTATTACCATAAAGAATACAAAAAAAACAAACTTAAAATAATGATTTTACCTCGAAATATTATTACCTTAGATAAAAAAGCATATGATATGGGAGACTAAAATCACCCCATATTGATGGCTTCTCTTAGATTTCGATGACTCAAAAAATTGTTCAAATATTTACGCCGAAGGCGTTTTCACTATGGAGACACAATCTCAGAAGATTCCTTGTCTCCCTGGCCACTAACATTTTGACATGTGTCACATCAGATTAGCAAATGGAGACTGGACATGTGTTCTGTCTCGTGTATCGTGTGTTCAACAGGTGACAAACGGATTTACATTGCCACGTTTTTCAACAGCCGACTCCATCTCCTCCTGTAGTTTCTTCATCACAGCAGTATTCTTTGGCCATTTCCCATTCCGTAGTAGTTGCGGATGTATCAATTCCAACAGTCAACATGTCGAAAATAAGGGCCTTTATGTTGTTTTTGTTGGTTAATTTTTTTGCATGTGGGGTTGATTTCTCTCTCAAACATGTCCACTTGGCGAAAATCATTTCCATGCTGACCAAATGGCCGCCTGTTACAGTTGTTGCTGCGCATGATGGATTGATTGTCCTTACATTTTTTTCATGCACGTATGCAGATCAATTCTATTTTGTTTTACTCCACTTCAGTTGGGTCCCCAATTCTACAATCTCAATTCCGAGACTTCTGTCCTGCAAACCGCAGGTGTCTTCTGTGTTACGGTCGGTGCTGCTTTTGAATGGATTAATTGACTTGATGGATTGATTTCCAGTTGTGGATCCTTATTCCC
>LPNX011087149.1:0-151874 GCA_001517045.1 Pseudotsuga menziesii | reverse complement strand
CCTTCAGACGACTAAAACGTGCAGAGAAACCCTAAATCCTCCTCTAGCTTTCGTGAAGCGCACAGGCATCGCAGGCAGAGGACTGGTGAAGCGCACAGGCATTGCAGGCAGAGGTAGGACGAGTGAAGCGCTCGGGTGAAAATGTTGAATAAAAAATACCCCAGCATATTGGGTATTTAAATAGTTAAAAAAAAACCCTAAATACCCCTAATATACCCCCAATATATTAATTTTAAATTTTTTAATTTTAACCCCCCCAATGTGAACGGACGTGATATCGTATTGGTCCTTAGGTGACGACCCTGTGATTCCCACTTGGCATTTACCGTGCTTTTCTGACATGTGGCTTGCATGTTTTCACTAAACTTCTATCTGTTTCCCTAAACGACCGGTCCTAACATATTTTTTGTACGGTGTTTCACTGTCCTTCACTGCAGTTCATTTCTCTCAATTCGGCTTAGCCCTTGCCAAGATTTTATGCCCACGATTTTGCTAAAGTTTCAATCCAGCAGTTTTTGTGGGTTTAGGCTAAGATTTTCTCGAGGGATTTTGTGGATTTAGGCTCGTAGTTTGTGGGGTCAATTTGGTCGTGGTTTCATTTCACTGTTGCTTCATTCGATGGAAAACACTTTGCCCATGTCCCTTCATCCACATTAATGCTTCATCAATGCATTGTTGCTCCATTAATGCAACACCTTGTTACAATACTTGATTTTTTTAGAATAATCAACCCATAGTTAGCTACCTTAGACATTAATTAATCCAATTTTTGTCTTATTTGCCTAGCTTCCATATTCCACCTTATGCAAGTTGTTGTCCACATGTCCAAAGTGGTCAAAATTGCTAAAATTGAGTCATGGAGCACTTGGGAAACCACTTGGAATCAAATTTGCTTTATTCCTAGCCTTCCTAGCACATGTCTGCTTTTTCTGCTTTATTGCTTGCTTTTGTTGAGTTTTAAGGCAATTGGGAAAGTTTGACTAGGTGAAGTTAACTTGTTTTTTGTCCTCATCATCCTCCACTCTTTTCTCCTAATAAAATCATGTATGAGTTGTCCTTCCATCATCTATTAGCTTGCCTAATTGATTTTTCCAATTCGTGAGCTCCTAGACAGATTTGGAAACTGCTTTATGCACCTATGGGGGATTTGCTTAGATTTAGTAAGCCTGCTTTTGACCAAATTCGAATGCCATCCTTATGCATTCAAATATCTCATCTAATTATTTATTTTGGCAGCCTATGACTTCACAGGGTTGGCTATTGTACACTTATTCAATACAGATTAGTGTTCTGCTCCATATTCAGTCTCCTTTGTGTGTAATTTGCATGTGTAATTGAAAATTTTTGTGTGTAATTTTTCTAACACCTGGGTTCAATTTCCACATGGAATTAGAGCCTTTGTAGATCGATTTCTCTCCTTCCAATTTGTTATTGCAGGTTCAACATCATTGACTGGGAGCATTCTGCTGACTGAAGGGACAATTTCTGAGCTATGGATCAATCTCAGAAGATCATCTTGACTCCATTTAACTTCTTTGAATGGAAAGCAGAGATGGAGATACTGTTGAGAGAGAAAGGCCTCTACAAAGTTACTATGCAAACAGAAGCAGATCCCAATGCAGTTGCAGAAAAAATTAAATGGCACAACAGGAGGGATGAGGCCTATGGTCTCCTATGTCTGAGCAAATCCAAAGACCTCCTTTTCCATCTTGATGGATTAACATCACCAAATGAAGTATGGGAGAAGCTTGTTGAGATTTTTGGTAAGACAGATGAGATGAGGGGACATCAAATTGAAAATGAATTGATATTCCTGAGTCCCAATAGCTTTGAATCCCCGCAACTCTATTTTTCCAAGTTCAAAGCCCTTGTTTTGTAGCTAAAATAGTGTGGGATCAAAAAGAAGGAGGAGAAACTAGTTTTGGCCATACTCTCGAAGCTTGGCCCTGACTATTCAGTGTTTGTCTCTACCTTCCATGCCACAAAGTTGACAGCTCGAGCCTGGAAAATGCCTATCCTTGCAGATTTCATGGAATCTCTCACACAAGAACAAGATAAATTGGTGATGATGGGTACCATCAAACCTTCCAAAGACCAAGCTCTGGTTGCTGGAGATTTGAGGGTGGATTCAAAAGGCAATAAGAAAGCTAAGAAGCCACCTGAGCAAAAGAGAGACAAGAACAAGTCTCCAGAGGAGCCCCAAGGTTCTAAGAAGAACCCCCAGAAGAAGAAGAACAAAGGAGAAATGAGCAAGTGTGCATACTGCAGTAAGGGAAATCATCCTGAAATCTCCTGCATGAAGAAGCAAATAGACATGCTGACCCAACTCCTGGAGAAGAATGGCATCTCCCTTCCTGACAGCTCAAAGAAGAGGGAAGGAGGATCAAATTCAGAAGATAAAGAGAGAGTTCATGCATTGGTTGCTGGCACATCAAGCTCACCTAGTTTCATCATTGATTCTGGAGCTTCAAGACATATGGTTTCGACCAAGGAGGCATTCACCTCACTTGACATGTCTAAAGGTCCACTAATTGTACTGGGAGATGACTCTCTCACTGAAAGTTTGGGCAAAGGGAGGATTGATCTTGACCATGGTAAGTTCAACAATGTATTGTATGTTTCAGGTCTTGCCTCTAACCTCTTATCAGTGTATCAGATGACCCACACAGGGTCTCCAAAGAAGGTCATATTCTCCCCTGATGAAGTTGATATCACAGAGATCTCAAGTGGTAAAGTCATTGCAAAAGGAGTTGCAAATCACACTTCGAAGGTATACATGTTCTCACACTTCCTACCCTACACAAACCCCTCTGCTCTTCTGATTCATGCTAATGAGGCAAGCAAGATTTGGCATGAAAGTTTGGCCATCTTAACTATAAGTATCTTTCTAATCTTAGTGGAAAAGAAATGGTCATAGGGTTACCAAAGATTAAGTTTTCCAAAGGAGTCTGTCAAGGTTGCATCTTAGGAAAACACCCAGAGCATAAATTTGAGAAAGCTAGTCATGAGAGAACCTTTGCACCTCTTGAGTTGATCCACAGTGATGTTACTGGCCCATTTCCTCATATGTCAATGAGTCAGGCCAAATATGCATTGACAATCATAGATGACTTTTCCAGGTACTGTTGGGTTTACTTCCTGAAACACAAGTCTGAAGTTTTTGGCCTCTTCAAAGTCTTTAAGGCTTTGGTTGAAAACCAGTATGGGAGGAAACTCAAGGTCCTCAGATCTAACAATGGTGGTGAGTATGTCAAGTCTGAGTTCATTCAATATTTTGCAGATGCAGGTATTCAAATGTAGCATTCTATCCCTTACACACCACAGCAAAATGGTGTTGCTGAGAGGAAGAACAAATCACTGAAAGAGATGGCAACCTGCATGATGGAGGCTAAGACTTTTCCGCCAAAGTTTTGGGCCGAAGCTATAAACTGTGTAGCCTATATCTAGAATAGGGTGCCTCATAAACATCTTGATGGTATGACTCCTTTCAAAGCATGGAGTGGGCACAAGCCAGATGTGACCCATTTCAGGATTTTTGGCTCAAGGGCTTGGGCTAGAATTCCAACAGAAAAGAGGAAGGCTTTGCAGCCCCAAAGCCAAGAGTGTCTATTTGTTGGGTACTCTGAAGAATCAAAAGCTTACAAGCTGATCAATTTGAGCACAAACAAATCCTTCATTGAAATGAGTGTTCAGTTCCAAGAAGAGCCTTTAGCAGCAATGGAAGTTGGAGAATCCTCTTCACCACTAGAACCATTGAATGTAAGTGAAGAGATAGTTGAGTTTGCTGATTATGATATGTATGATAATGATGATTTAATTTCAGATCCTAACAGTTCTACAAGACCAAAATGGGAAGCAAAGACCATTCATGCAGCTAGAGAACTAGTTGGAAATCCTAATGATCCTAGGAGGACTAGATCCCAATTTGAGAGTGCTCTGTGTATGAAAGACCCTTTGTTTGTAGAGAAATGCTATCTGATGTTTGAATTAGACCCATAGACATATTAATATGCAACACATGATCCAATATTACAAACAACCATGAAAGAAGAATTCAGCTCACTCTAGAAGAACAACACTTGGGAGCTGGTTGATCTTCCCCCAGGGAGGAAGCTAGTTCAGTGTAAGTGGGTTTACAAAACCAAAATTTCTGCTGATGGTTCACCTTTGAAATATAAGGAAAGATTGGTAGCCAAGGGCTACTCACAGGTACATGGCATAGACTACAATGAGACCTTTGCACCAGTGGCAAAGATGGACTCCATCAGGCTAGCCTTAGCCATTGCAGCTTCGAAACATTGGGAGGTACATCACATGGATGTGAAGTGTGCTTTCTTGAATGGATATCTTACTGAAGAGATTTAGATGCAGCATCCTTAAGAATTTTCTACTAATCCATATCTTGTGTGCAGGCTACAGAAATCATTGTATGGGCTTAAGCAAGCCCCCAGGGCTTGGTATGCCAAGATTGATAGCTTTCTGCTATCATTAAATTTTGTTCGATGCAAGTCAGATCCAAATGTCTATTTGAAGCTGATTCATGGTTCTCTATTGATTATTGTCTTGTCTATTGATGACCTTCTCATTACAGGAAGCTCAAAGGATGAAATTGCCTCCTTGAAGGATGCAATGAACCATGCATTCTCTATGACTGATTTGGGGTTATTGAGCCAATTATTGGGGGTCAAGATTTCTCAAACCAAACATGGAATCAAAGTACATCGGTCCAAGTATTCCTTGGATTTTCTGAACAAGTTCAACATGAAGGATTGCAAGCCCATCAAGACTCCCTTTCTTTCAGGAGTCAAGCTTGAAGAAGCAAATTCTTCACCTATGGTAAATAATACACTGTATAGGAAACTGATTGGGTGTTTGTTGTACCTTACACATACTCGACCTGATATTTCTTATGCAGTAAGTGTGGCTTCAAGATACATGGATCAGCCTCATGAGATCCATTGGAGGGCAGCCAAAAGGATCCTTAACTTTGTTCAGGGAACAAGGACTCATGGGATCTTCTACAAAGATAAATCTGATCTTGATTTGATTGGGTTTACTGACAGTGATTGGGAAAGTGACAACACAGATCGAAAGTCAACATCAGGATATGTGTTCATGCTTGCTGAAGGACCAATTAGGTGGTCAAGAAAGAAACAGAGTGCCATTGCACTCTCATCTACAGAAGTAGAGTACAGAGGAGTTGTAAATGCAGCAACTCAATGTTTATGGTTGCAGGGGTTACTTGGTGAGTGTGGCTTCGAATAAGAATACTCAACTAATATCTATTGTGATAATTAGAGTACCATTCGAATATGAAATGAGCCAGTTTAGAGACAAAGAACCAAACACATTGAGATCCATATGCACTACATCAGACAACTTGTGCATGATGGCACCATTCACCTACTCTTCTGTTCATCTTCAGAACAAGTAGCAGATATATTCACCAAATTTTTTTGTGAGAAGACATTCAGCAATCTCAAATCACTGTTGGGGATTGCTGATCATGCTGTGAGGCATGAGTGATGACAAGATTTTCAAATTTTGTTTTACTGTCCATGTTTAAGGGAGGATTTTTCCCACTGGGTTTTTGCCTCTTTCCTTGGTTAAATGGACATGCAGTATTTAAAGGGTGACTAAGCCTTGTTGCTAGGCCCTATAATTTTTTGATATTTTACTCATAATTCAGGCTTAAGGGGGGGTGTTAGAATAATCAACCCATAGTTAGCTACCTTAGACATTAATTAATCCATTTTTTGTCTTATTTGCCTAGTTTCCATATTCCACCTTATGCAAGTTGTCCTCCACATGTCCAAAGTGGTCAAACTTGCTAAAATTGATTCATGGAGCGCTTACGAAACCACTTGGAATCAAATCTGCTTTATTCCTGGCCTTCCTAGCGCATGTCTACTTTTTCTGCTTTATTGGCTGCTTTTGCTGAGTTTTAAGGCAATTGGGAAAGTTTGACTAGGTGAAGTTAACTTGTTTTTTGTCCTCATCATCCTCCACTATTTTCTCCTAAGAAAAGCATGTATGAGTTGTCCTTCTATCATCTATTATCTTGCCTAATTGATTTTGCCAATTCGTGAGCTCCTAGACAGATTTGGAAACTGCTTTATGTACCTATGGGGGATTTGCTTAGATTTAGTAAGCCTTCTTTTGACCAAATTCGAATGGCATCCTTATGCATTCGAATCTCTCATGTAATTATTTATTGTGGAAACCTATGACTTCACAGGTTTGGCTATTGTACACTTATTCAATACAGATTAGTGTTCTACTCCATATTCAGTCTCCTTTGTGTGTAATTTGCATGTGTAATTGGCAATTTTTGTGAGTGTAATTGTTCTAACACCTGGGTTCAATTTCCACAGATTTATGACATTTGTTGTTGTACTGCCTTTGCTTTGCACATATAAACAAGCCTTCAGGTAACCACTATTTTGTTATTGTTTGCCTTTGCTTTGCTTGTATTGATTTTGTTGCACTTCGTTTACACTAGAGAGTTTCCAATAGAGGTTTTCGTACCTTGTTAAATTTGCAGGCATTCCTTAAGTCTACTTAAATGTTTTGAATATTCATTGTGGTAGAAAAATTTTAGCCTCGTATTTGATTTTACAAATAGGTTCTGTGACTGTCTTTTAGTTTCCGTAAATCTATTTAACTAATGGTATATATGTATATGTCTAAAGAGGTGTTTTAAATGTCAATAAAATGAAAGGTATCAATTTTTAGGCTAAATGAAGATGTTGCTTATGAGATGGTGAAACACCCTTTCTCTATTTTATTTGATTGTGACTCATGCTCTGTTGCAAAATGATAGTGACTTGTATTGGTTATTGTCACGTCCCCACTCCTCTTCTCGACCACGAGGACGCGACCATGATGCTATCAACCCGGGAAAACTAAGCCCCACGAACACAATATAAAATGAAATGAAATGAAATATATATGCAAATGTCTAATTCATTAAACAACGGAAGCAAGTACATGTCATTCACATTCAAGCATTTAACATGTTCATTTGAGTTATGAAACAAAACACAGTTGCAAGGATTTAAACACAAGAGATACTTATCTTAGTAGAATCTTGTCCCGCAACCAGCTACGTAACGTTCCACCCAACCATAGGCCAGCGTGCTCATCAATATCTCAGAAACACTGCCACCCCCAAGTTGGGCATGATTTCCACAAGGAATAAGGGAACACTAGAAGGCTCACACGTAGCCAAGGATACACAAAACTCAGCCAAGCCAACACAATTGGGTTTATCAAGATTTGAAGGAGTTGGAAAGGCTTACTACTAAGCTAGTGAGCTCAACCAAAGAGCTATGGACACCTGCACCAGATCTATCCTGACTTCTAAAACATCTACACACCCAACACAAGGAAGCATCTCCTTCTCTGCTACACAGTCCCTCGGGCCATGCCTTCCCTTCCAGTTCTATTCAGGGTGTGCAAAGAAGAAAACTAGCCCTCTAGCTCTATCTGTGAGGTTCCTTCTTCCACTAGGTTTATCAAGCTAGCTTAGACCCCGTTTCCACTCCAAAAACAACTCAAATTCATACACTAGAGGTATACACAACAAGATACACAGTTCTGGATTAGGGAAAATAGTTTGGCAACCAAAACAAATTACCAATAAGGGTAATAACAACCCCTAACAACAAATTTGATTTCCCAGGGATGTTTTGGCCCTAATGTGGCCAAAACGGACTCAACAACACCTAGGAAAATCGTGGGTCTCTCCTCCCACACACTAGCTTCACCAAAAACGAGTTCTTGCTTGAAGAAATTGCAGAGAACGACTGCCCTTGTGAGGGAAAACACATAACAATTGAAAATGGGAATAATCTCGACCACGTGAGTGCATCTGGCAATTTCCTGCCTGCATGTGGGCACATAAGGAATTTATCCTGCGTGAGTAGTGAGCTGCGACTCCCCCTGCAACTACCTATGGTTGACTCCCTTGCGTGAATGTGGAATGGGTTTTCTACCCACGTGAGGGACTGAAATGTGATCCCCCCCTTTCTTTGGGCATGTGTGAGGTCAAGGACTGGCAGCTCTGCCAGAACTGACGGTTTCCCATGCATACGTTTCGCCAAGGAAATAACTTCCCAACTAACCCATGGGAATTAAATTGGTTGGTTAATAAGACAAGGGAAGGTAGTTTCCCGCTCTCTTGGGTTCTTTTGCCGACATTTGGCTTTTCCCCATTGGCCCCAAAGGTTGAATATTCCGCCCACCCTCCCCACTTATCCTTAGGAATCATGCCCCCATCTCATTATTTTTGCATTGACATAGCTGGTTGTGGGTATTTCAATTAAATTGCATATGTTCATGGTGTCCATAATTATAAAGTGCCTGGATAGCACAAAATACCATCGTCATCGATTTTAATCGCTGAAACATAAAACCATGAATCAATGGTGGGCCTTTTTCCTTTAGCTCCACACCACGATTAATTACAATATATACAACATATACATTTAATGCAGTCGGGGTCAAAACCGGGGTGTTACAGTTATTTGGCTTCATAATGTTGGAATACTCATGTTATGTCAATAAAATCATAGGTATTAGTTTTTAGGCTAAATGAAGATGTTGCTTATGAGATGGTGAAACACCCTTGCTTTGTTTTAATTGACTGTGACTCCTACTCTGTTGCAAAAGGACTATGACATGTATTGGTTGTGTGGCTTCATAATGGTGTAATACTCATGCTATGTAAGAAACATAGCCTAAAGCTCCAAGGCCACTATAAATAGTGGATGCTTCCGCCTTCTGCATTCTACTTTCCGCAGTGCGGAATGCAATGATGGGTTTTTTCAGCTCATCGGGGAATTTTATTCCCAACTTCCCACTTCCGCCTATGTGGATTCCATAATTTTCATTTTTCTTCAATAAAACGTTTTTGCCGACCCCCGGTTTCTGCTTTGCAGAATTCAAAAATCCGAACTTACATGTTCGCAATTAAATTTCCGTATTCTTTATGTACGTAGAGCTTGGGTAGTGGTTCCACATTCCACATTCCTCTCTCCATAGTGTAGAATGCGGGAATCCATTTTTTCCAACTCATAAGGGAAATTTATTCCCAATTTCTGCCTATGCGGATTCTGAAATTTTCATTTCTTTCTTGGCGACTTTCGCTTTCCGCTGTGCGGAATGAAAAAATCAGAAGTTACATGTTGGAAATTAACTTTCTGTGGTTTCCAACTTCCGCTTTTTGTCGTGCGGAATGCGGAAGTCAGAAAAGTCTTTGTCGCTTTTTTATTTTTTTCTCATTTTTCCGAGTTCCAGTTTCCGCAATGCGGAATTCGGAAATCAGAGCTTTGATGTTTTTCTTCGCAATTTTTCACTCTTTCGCTTTCCGAAGTACGAAATGCAGAATGCGAAACTTCGAAACGTTTTTAATTCAAACAAATTTATGTCCCACTTTTGCTTTCCGCTGAGTGCGGAATGCGGAAATCGGAAGTTACATGTTCAAATTAACTTTCCGTGCTTTCCGACTTCCGCTTTTCACCGTGCGGAATGCGGAAGCCAGAAAAGTCTTTGTCATTTTTATTTTTTATTTTTCGCATTTTTTTCGACTTTCGATTTCCGCAGTGCGGAATGCGGAACTTTGATATATTTTTAGTTCAAATAAATTTCTTTCCGAATTCCGCTTTCTGCTATGCAAAATGCGGAAGCCGTAGACACCAAACTAAAATGTAACATATAACATATAACATATTAAAAAATAAAAATGAACTAAAAACATCACATGGGTTGATTTTTTTTTAAATATGCATTTTAGGTAGGTCACATGCCATATGTTACATTATAGAATGCAGAACTTCGATATGTTTTTAGTTCAAATATAAGAAACTTTGTCCATGATAATTTGACGAATTTAAATTTTCAACAATATAAAACTTTTGAAATTTACAATTAGGAAAATTTGGCAGATTTAAATCTTCAACAATATAAAACTATTGAAATTTACAATTATGTAATTTTTATATTATTCAATTTTTTTGCATAATAATTTTTTTTAAAGAAAACGAAGTTGATTCAACTAAAAAAACAAGTTAAATGAGTCTTTAAAATAAATTATAAAAACTGGAGTAAGAAAGTATAATAAGAATTCTTTATGTAAGTAGAGCTTAGGTAGCGCTTTCGCATTCCGCATTCCGCTTTCTGCATTGCGGAATGCAGGAATTATTTTTTTTCAACTCATCTGGGAAATCTATTCCAGATTTCCTCCTTCCACCTATGTGGATTCCAGAAGTTCCATTTCTTCTTTCCGACTTCCGCTTTCCACTGTGAGGAATGCGGAAATCAGAAGTTACATGTTGGAAATTAACTTTTCGTGGTTTCCGACTTCCGCTTTCCGCCGTGGGGAATGCGGAAGATGGAAAAGTCTTTGTTGATTTTTTATTTTTCTCATTTTTCTAAGTTCTGGTTTCTCCGATGCGAAATTCAGAAATCGAAGCTTTGATGTTTTTCTTCACAATTTTTAGCTCTTCTGCTTTCCGAAGTACGGAATGTGGAATGCGGAACTTTGAAATGTTTTTAGTTCAAATAAATTTATTTCCAACTTCCGCTTTCCACTAAGTGCAGGAAATCAGAAGTTACATGTTCGCAATTAACTTTTCGTGCTTTCTGACTTCCGCTTTCCGCCATACGGAATGCGGAAGCCGAAAAAGTCTTTGTCGTTTTTTTTCTCTCATTTTTCCAACTTCCGATTTCCATAGTGCAGAATGCAGAAATTAGAAATTTGATGTTTTTCTTCGTAATTTTTTTTCTTTCGCTTTCCGAAGTACGGAATGTGGAATGTGGAAATTTGATACGTTTTTTGTTCAAATAAATTTATTTCCAATTTCCGCTTTCCATTGTGCCGAATGCGGGAGTCGAAAACGTCAAATCCAAACTCTCCCAAAGTTTCTATTTCTGAAGTTTCAGTTGCGCGCTTAAAACTCAACTTTTGGCTGTATTTTCGTTTTTCGACTTTCACCCAAAATAACACACATAAAATAGATTAAAACCTTGACCCAGAAGGCCTGCACTATTCTTTCAACTGTTTTGTGATGTATAAAATATCTTCTGTAAGCTCGAAAAACCGTAAGAACTGGTTCTATGTTTGTCACACTCCACATTTAATATTTATAACAGATAATGAAAAACAATAACTAGACTCATGGCATATGTTCATTTGATTTTTTTTTATATATGCATTTTAGTCAGGTCACATGAATATGTTACATTGCAAATTTTTATTTTTTGTTCATGCCTTGTTTCATTCCACGGGAAAAAATAACCATCACGTTATGGAGACTATGCTAACTGAAGATTCTATTTCACTTTTGCTACATGGTGTTGTCAACCTTTGCCCACTGGTACAAGTCTCTCATTAAACCAAGTGAACTGAGTGACTCACTCAACTCATCATCTATTCAGTTCCGAATTTCTATCTCACATGACCTTCACAAGCATGAGCTACTGCTTCCAATTATATATAGTAGTCTTGCAGAAAATGGACAACTAAAAGAATGAACTATAATAAAAGTTACCCAATGTACATGCAACATTGTACTTAATGTAACGTACGTTTAATTTCCTCGTTCTTTTTTTCCTACTTAATCAATTTCAAACTGTTCACGCATCCAATGTTTTTCTCTCCCATTGAACTCTAACATACTTCTTCTCACAGGACTATCGCATTGCTTGCACTCGAAGTTGCCACAATGGATGCATCAATTAATGGAGATCCTGCACCTTACCACTTAACTGTATCTTCTCCCTCACAGAGTAGTTCCTCTGTTGCAGTGAACCCTAGCTTACTAAATGAAAACCCTGTCTTTCCTGCATTGACTATCCCATTCACATCACTCTCCTCTTCTAGCAAAGTTTGGAACATTCAAGGCCGAGTTACTGCCAAGACAAACATACATGAATATGGCAACCAATGAGGGTCTGAAAAAGTGTTTGGATTTGACCTTGTTAATTCTTCACATGATGAAATACATATATCTGCATTCAATGATTTGGCACTCTCTTTATATGACCAAATACAAATAGGAATAATGTACATAGTATCAAATGGCGCAGTGAAAGCATCCAATCCAATTTTCAACCATTTGAAAAGCCATAATGAGGTTTTCCTAGGTTCCTCCTCAATCATCCAACCATGCTTATATGAATACCCCTTAATACCTTTATATTGCTTTAAATTTAAAACTATTCAGGAGATTCAAACTATACCTGCTAATTCCATGGTTGACCTTGTTGGACTTGTCATTTTAGTTTCACCTACATCCACGATACGAAAACAAGATGGTGTTGAGTTTGTTAGGTGCAGCATTGGACTCTGTGACATGTTAGGCTATAGTATTGACATAAGAATTTGGGGCGGGCATTGCCAAATTGAAGGAGCCCAACTTACCAATCTTCGCGGTTTACCTACTCCTCCAACTGTAGCAATCAAAGGCGGTCGTGTTATAGATTTTAATGGAAAAACTATTGGAACTATCTCCAACACTACTTTTTTATAAACCCAAATATTGAAGAAACTTCAGTTCTCCAGAAATGGTTTCATGAAAATGGATTTCGTTCAACATCACCATCTTTAAGCCGAAAATTCAATGCCTCTCATTCTTCTCCTCATAAAATCATTACCATCAATGAGCTACAAACTCTTCAACCATTTGGAAAGCCTTCTTGGTACTCTCTTGTAGCAACCATCACAAATGTTAACATGGATTAATTTCATTTCCTTGCATGCCCTCTTTTTTTTGATGGTATACAATGCATGAAAAATATTGCCACAAAGTTGGAGACATTTGGCATTGTGGTAAATGTGATGGGGAGTTTCTTGAATGTGAATACCGATACATACTAAAGGTTGACTTGGAAGATGTCACTGGATACCTTAATGGTGTCATAGATTTGATGATGTTGCAAACCAAATCATGGGCATTTCTGCAAAAGACATGTGTCTTCTCTCAATTGAAGCATCATCAATTGTTGAAATAGTCCAAAGGATCTGCAACAAATTATTACTTCTTACTCTTTCAGTTAGAACAGAGACCTTCTGCAGAATTTCACACCTAAAAGTTGTAATTGTCATGGTTGAAAACACATAATCGTAAATTTCAGATGAATATTTAAATATATAGGTTTTTTCAACCTGATACTTAAGAATTTTTTATTGTCTGTAATGAATGCTTTCAATTCTCGATTTTAAGTCCTTCTTTCATAGCTCAACATAGAAGGGTATTTTTTTTAACTCCCTTATAGCACTTCTATTTTGCAGTCTCATAATTCAACTGCATAAGCTATCGCTTAACGTTTTTACCTAAATTGTTGATGCAAGCTATATGGTAACTTTTAAATACAATACTAATTTTCTATTGTGTTTATTTATTAAATAAACAACCTTGTTCTCTTGTTTCTTACCACAACTTTTCATTCTTCTGTACATAACAATAATTACATTTAATGTTTATTTTTTCATATATGCTTTCTCATACTACACTTTGTTCTTTTATATTGCTGCTTTCTTACAATTATCAAGCTAGGACTTGAAAACAAATACTTAATCCATAAATATTATTTTAAGGTACATTCTTAGTTCCCAATATGCAATCAGTTAACATCTGCTTTATATCTTCTGCTTTATACCCATATTCTTTGCAGTTAATACATATAGAAAATGGGTCGCTACTAGCAATCAAAGCTTCTAAGTCTTTAACAAGTTTACGGCTTTCTTGTAGGCATTATTCCGACTCATGGAAATTAACAAGCCAATGCACGAAGAAGAGTTGTATATGCATAGAACATAGATAAAAACAACAAGAAACAACATCTTTTTTACAGAGTTGATCATCTACCTGTGGATATGTCTTCTTCAATTTCTCTTGCTCGACCTTCCAACATACCTTCACTTCCATCCCCTATGCTAAATCCATCGAACACCCACCTTAATGATGCACGTCAACGATTTCGTAAAAAATGGACCAACTAGCTGATATGCATATCTGCTCAATTTGCAAAGAATGTTACCCTGGTATTGTAATGAAAAAATTCTATGGTGCATACACTTGTTCTCGTTGTATTCTAGAACGACCATCACTTTCCATTGGAAAACAATATGGACCCAGGCATCCAACCAACTATCCTTGCAGTACTTACACAAGTTGAAGAAATGCTCATTAGTCATGCTAACCCAATCTTACAAGTCATGCATGCTCATGGTGGTCAATATAAATATTCTGGCCATACTATCTACTTCCCCCAAGACATTTCCAATATTTCCACATACCTACCCCATTTAATATCAGAACTTGACATCCTTGTTGTTTGCAAATGCAACTCTACAAACAATCTGTATGAACTGTTTGTTAGTCGAACACGTGTTCTTGCTTCCCTTCAATACAAAATGGAAAACGACCCATACTACAAGGATGTACAAGTCAACCCAATTGTATTAGATTCTTTGCCTCTTATTTCAACATACATTTCACCTTTGATTCCGCATGTTAATAGCAATGATACATTATCTCATCAGCAAAGTTATTCCTGTACAGTTCAACCACCAAATTCATTTGAACCCTATGAATTAGAATCCTCCTCATTTATTTCAACACGAAATAATGCTAGAACCGAGGTTGAAGAAATTAGATAATTGTTACACATACCAAATATCCCACTACCACCTTCCATTGATTGCCCCCTATAGACATCTCCCCTATCAATGAGTACAATAGAGAAGGCCTTCTTTCCATGGCTTTTCCAACCTTGTTCCCCACAGGTGCAACAAATCCTAAACAACCACGCATTCATGAAGTTGATATGCACGAATATGCACTTCACCTCATTCACTATCATGACAACAGATTTGGCCAACATCCTCGCTTCTGGTACTACATATACAATCTAATTATGCGTCATCGGAGTAATGCTACTGCCTCTGTTTTTGTCAAAATTAAACTTGAAGATACACTACCTCCCACAATACTTGAGCTTGTTAACCAATTGCAAGATACGCCTAATGAAAAAATTGGTGACCAGATCGCAAGGTTTGGGTCTTCATTACGTGGAACATGCTCTTATTGGAACAAAAGTAGAGCTGAACTCACAAATATGATCAAACAACAAGGTACACCAATGTTCTTCGTCGCCCTTAGTGTAGCCGACACAAAATGGCCAAATTTGCATGCTCTAATGCCTGCTAGATGTCCTACCGATTTAGCTCAAGACTATCAATGGAATATTCACAACATCATATCAAATCCACATGTTACATCACAATACACTCACAATAGATTCAAAACATTCCTTCAAGAGGTGCATCAAAAAGGTTTTCATATAACGGATTCTTGGTGTAGGTATTATACCATCTCTTCCTTCTTATTCTTCTCTTCGTGTTTCTCACTTTATACAATTCATTTCTAATATATTGCTTTTCCTCCCATGTAGGTATGAATGGTAGCATAGAGGATCCACACACATTCATGGTTTTATTTGGTTGGTAGATGCACCAAATATGGACACCTTAGAATGGGAAGATGTTCTTGCACTTGAAGTTTCAAAAATCACATATGTTACAGCTTGGAATCCTTAAAATTCTCACTTGTACACATCTGGGTTACACGATTCAACTACAAATGATCCATGTAGTCTACTCAAATGACTATGCATAACTTGTAAGTTTTGTTCAAAGGAAAACCAGATGTTTAGAATCAACTTGCCTTCACAAAAAATGAACATTTGTTCAATGTCGCTATGGTTTTCCATATGACCTACAAGTTACTTCTTCATTATTCATTGATCCAAATGGACATAAAACCTACAATCCTGCAAGAAATGATTCCCTTCTAAATATTCACAACCCTACCATGCTTTCAATATGGAGGGCTAATGTTGATTTCCAACCTGTTCTTTCTAGACATGTTGTCCTCAAATACATTTCAAAGTATGCATCAAAAGTAGATCGAAAATCAGAAAGACACCATGCAATTCTCTCTCTCCTTACACATGCAACACTAAGTGACAACCCCATTCTTCAACCAATCAAACAATTGCTTGCACAAATAGTTGTAGAACAAGACATTAGTGCACAAGAGACATGTCACATGATCCAAAAACTCCCTCTTGTGCTTTGTATCTGTCACTTCTTTTCTCTAAATGTGAGCCAAAGTGTCTTCTGACGTGTTTGTAATGACACTAATAATACCCCTCCACCCCCCCCCCTTCATATTTGCATACATGCAAAGACCCCTTACTCTTGAACATCTAACCTTGCTTGAAGCTGCTCATTCTTGGTCTTTCTCGCCTAATAGGAAAAACAATCCACGAAAACAAAACTTGCATCACAATATTGTTAAATGTTGATGTATTTGTAACTTCGGAATGTATTCACTTGTATATCTTATGTATTGTACCCCGATGTTCCTATCGGGAAGTATCAGTAATGTAATTGAGTCATGTCATACCCCGATGTTCCTATCGGGATAATCAATAATGTAAACACATCATGTAAATTCATAGAGCATAACCCTCCTTATTGATCAAGGGTTAAAGTCCCCGCAGTTGTGGGGCACTAGGGTTGTTAGACTCTCCTAGAGAAGTTGGCCCTGGTGAGTTCATGTAAGTTGGGTCATTAGTACCCTAGTTGTCGTTAATTGAGCCTACATAATTGAGTTAGGATTACTTGAGCCTACATAACAGAGCCAAATATTAAGTGAACGCAAGAATATAAATAGAGAGCGAGCCTCTCTATTTATTACACACACTCACTTAATTGGGGTGCATGAGTGAGAGAGGAAGTGCTAGCACAAGTGAGAGAGATCAGCTGTTGGAGATCATATTTTTTGTCTTTGGGTTTAATTGCTGCCATTGGTGCTCATTCTATCTCTGAGGAAGTTGCAGGGTTTTCTCCTTTATGGTTTCCCTGAGGAAAATCTTTATGTCTATTGTCTCTTGTGATTGATTGTTGTGCGTGTTATTCTCTTAGATAAGATCCTAAGATCATACTGCTTAAATGATAAAAATATAACATGGTATCAGAGCTAACCTGAGAAGAAGACACTGTGTAGCTGCAGAAGCTAGGGCTTCTTACTTTTTGGGTCTCTCTCCACAATCCATCAACAAAAGGATGCTAGGCTAACTCTCCATTGAAGGGCACATCTTTATGTCGAAGCAGAATTTGATTCCAGGCATTTTCAGTTTTTGTTGCGGGAAATTAGGGATTTTTACAGAAGAAATTTTTTTGAGTGAGCCCGGCATAGGATTTCTCTCCTCCTCAAAATCTAAATTTAGAGACCAAGGTCGAGATTTTTGGTTGGGTAAAACTCCAGGAAAGTCAAACCCTTATTTGACCTCGGGCCTGAAAAACGCTAAAATACTAAAACGGGTAGTTTTGGTACATTCGTTATATCTCTGGATTTAAGAAGTCTCAGGGGCCAAATTTTCACAAGCTGAAGATAAAATCCAGACGTACCCTGTGTAAAAATTTCAGCCTCAGATTCACTATATTCGAGGAGATATGATTCCTCCAAATCAGGGTTCTAGCCTCTTCTAGGATCCATCCCCAAACATGACACCTAGGGAGAATTGCAATATCTCAGGCTACAAAGATCTAAATGAAATTTCACAAGATGTTACAGATAGGGAACAGATTGTACTTTCTGTGGTAAAATTTTTAGACCCTGATGATACAACAGGGACACATGGCAGTCCGTACAAGTTTGCTATGTTAAACGGTCTTGAAATAAGTCACCTTGGTAAAACTCTCATAAGTCCCAATTGGTGAAACCAATTCTGGTAAAACCTATGGTGTAGGAAAGAGGATAGACAAGGTTACCTTAGTATGAAATTTTAGGCACAGAGGAGAAGCACTTTTGGATACACCGTTGAAACAATATCAGGCATTTCTGTAGAAGAAATTAGTAAACTAGGGCTTCCTATTCTGGGAGATTCCCTCCACTGTTTTCAGAAAAGGAATACATTGGACAACTTTCCTTGAAGAGGTATATCTTTCTATATAATCCAATCTAAAAGATTCAAAGTTTTGAAAATTAGATTTTCTTTGACAAACCCTAGATCAGCCAGCTTCGGAACTAGGACAGACACCTCAAATGGGTAAGATCTAATCTTCTGCTATTTACACTTGAGGTTCTCATTTCTAAATGACTAATCACACCAGACTGATGACAAGCTTGGTGAAACTGACAAATTACAAGCATGGAAATATTGGATCTCACTTGTTGTTGAAGAAAATGAATTTGGACACCTACATAAGTGGACAGGTTCCAGTTCCAGAGGGAGATGAGGCTAAAGCCTTACACAAGAAGAACTTGGTCAAGGCCAAGAAGATCATTGTTGATTCAATCAAGGATCACCTTATACCACAAGTGTCTTCCCTAAATACACCTAAATAGATGTTTGATTCCTTGACCAAGCTATTTGAAGGGAATAACATAAATCAGAAGATGAATTTGAGAAAACAATTGAAGAATGTGAAGATCCAGAATGGAGAGACCATACAGTCATACTTTACAATGGTCTCTCAAATCAAAGAACAACTTGAAGAAGTAGAAGGAGAAGAGGAGAATGCAGAAGTTGTGATAACCACCTTGAATGGCCTTCGAGGATCATGGGATTCATTCGTTCGAGGAATGTGTTCCAAAAGGAAGTGATTTACTTTCAACAAACTCTGGGAAGAAGAAGAAGCTCAACTCCTAATAAGAGAAAAGAAGATGGGAGCAACTGAAGATCAAGCTCTCACGATTCAAAAAAGATCCCTCAAGCAATGAAGAATATGAAGAACTCAATTCTTGAAGAACCTCTTATCCATCTTGAGCATTTGGATAAGAAATAATGCTATTATGAATAAAGAAGACGACGAAACTGAAAAAAAGAGTCTACCCACGAAACAAATAAAGATAAGTATTTAATTGCCATTTCATGATATTGTTTTGTTATGCATTTGTTTATAATCAGTTGATGCATTATGCATGATAGAATGTTTGCATTAATGACAGTATACTACTAATATGCATGTGATGGGTAAGTAGCTCATGGTGCTATACAACTCTCCATTGCTACTTATCTATAATGAAACCTCTTTGCTAACATATTGGATTAGTGCACAATCTCAATGATGTCTTGGTAGAGCTGGAAGGTATCTATAAAAGTTTACATGAGATATGGATGAATGTTGTATTGGCTAAAATAGTTGCATGATTATATATTTATGCATAAAAATTTTCCATTATGAATATGCTTTGTGAAATGTTTCTAACTATACAACTAATGCATTTGACTTGTAGGAAAGATCGTGTACAATCGCCTACAAGAAAAGAAGGATGAGTCTCGTTCTGAAGAACAAGTGACGACAGTTCAAGAAATAATCCAAAATAAAGAATAGCATGACGAGACTTTAAGAGGCGTTAGACACGGTGCAGTTATGTAACACTGTTGAGTGACATCATTGATAAAGAACCTTCTAGCTATGAAGAAGAAGCCAAGAAGAAAGGGAAGGAGAGTACCAGTTCAAGAAGAATGATGTCTAGGATGAGGCATCAAGACCTGAAGGGAAGTCCGTAGTATCTTCCATATGGATCTACAAGATCCAGCATGCAGTAGATGACAAAATCGTGGGATACAAGGAAGGATTCGTAGCACGAGGCTTCTCATAGAAAGAAGGCATAGACTTTTAAGAGACATTTGCAGCCAGTGGGAGTTGAGGCACATGACAGGTAGACTCATGTGTGCAAATTAAAGAAGTCCTGTATGAGCTTAGAAGACACCCATGGGATAACACATACATGAGGAGCTTGAAGATCACCTAGAGTGATGAAGATATTAACCTTTTCTACAAGGTTGAAGATGAAATCCTATAGAGGATGACAAGCTCATAAATGGGTGCGAGGAGAACGTTTTCAAGATAGAGGATCTTGGTATCTAGTGACCCTAGATGGATACATAGAATATTAGTAGCATAGGAAGCTACTTGTCACTCCAGTACATAATGTTTCAATACATAGAGTATGCAAGGAAGAGGGAGAATGATGCTCCACTTCAGAGGGAGTGACTGCAGAAGATCCTGAGGTTCGACATGGTACAACAGGATGGACAGTTTAATGATGGCTCTAGACTTTACTAAGAGTAAAGTAGATTCCAACCTTTACTTTAAGGTTGAAGGTGGAATACCAGTGATGCTCCTATTATATGTCGATGACTTGTTCCTAACAGAAAAGAGGAACTCATTAAAGTTGCAAGAAGGAGACTTGCTGTCGAGTTCGAGATGAAGGACTTGGATATGATGCACTACTTTATAGGCATGGAGGTGTGGCAGAATGCAGATGGAATCTCCCTGGGACAAGGGAAGTATGCAGTAGAGATCTTGAAGAGGTTCGAGATGATGGACTGCAAGGCCATGACCACACCTATGGCATCAAACCTGAAGCTATTGAGTGATGCTTCATCCGAGTCGGTTGATGCTACGATGTATTGTCAGATTATTGGGTCCTTGATGTACCTGATGAATACAAGACCAAATATTTGTTTTGCTGTGAACACATTGAGCCAGTTCTTGAGATATCCGAAACATGTTCACTTGATTGCTGCAAATCATATTCTGAGGTACCTGAAGGGTATAGTTGACTATGGGATCAAGTATGAAGCGAATCAGAAGATTCACCTAGAGGGTTATGTGGATTTGGATTTAGCAGTTCCATTGATAGGAAGAGCACTTCGGGGTGCTGCTTCAGTATGAGATCAAGTGTGATATCTTGGTTTAGCAGGAAGGAGTCATGCATGGCACTGAGTACAGCCGAGGCAAAATATGTTGCCACTTGCTGGACTACTTGGGAGAGAAGGAGCAGTGAAGCTCCATTTTGTGATCCAGATCAATATCTCTCAAAAGAGGGAGTTCTAGCATAGTCGGTGATACAGGTTGTCTGAGCATAAAATACTGGTGAAGCTCGTAGGTTTCTCAGATGTAAAAGGTCCTATAGGTTGTCCTCATATGTAATTGGTCCTAGTGAAGCTCGCAGGTTATCCTTGGATGTAATCAACCCTGATGTAATTCTATGTTAGAAATGGCCAGAGTGAATTGTGAGTACTTCAAGGAGAAGCTTGGTGTTCTCCAGATCAAGGTTCCCTCCAAAGGGAAGTGATGAGTCCGTGAGCCTTTTTGACATGGTTGATGTGTTCATCCCATGGTTAGATATAAGTGCAGAGCCATTCTAATGTGACTATGGGATGTGTTTATCCCACATGATCAGATATAAGTGCAGAGTCTTTCTTACATGGTTGATGTGTTCATCCCATGGTAATATATAAGTGTTGAGCCTTTGTTACATGGTTGATGTGTTCATCCCATGGTAAGATATAAGTGTTGATCCTTTCTGACATGGTTGATGTGTTCATCCCATGGTTAGATGTGAGTGTTGAGCCTTTCTGACATGGTTGATGTGTTCTTCCCATGGTCATATGTGAGTGTGTTGAGCCTTTCTTACATGCTTGATGTGTTCATCTCATGGTTAGATATAATTGTTGAGCCTTTCTTACATGGTTGATGTGTTCATCCCATGGTAAGATATAAGTGTCGAGCCTTTCTTACATGGTTGATGTGTTTATCCCATGGTAAGATATAAGTGTTGAGCCTTTTTGACATGGTTGATATGCTCATCCCATGGTCAGATGTGAGTGATGGGCCTTTCTGACATGGTTGATGTGTTCATCCCATGGTCAGATGTGAGTGTTGGGTGGGCCTTTCTGACATGGTCGCTGGATGTGTACCTCCCATGGTCAGATATAAGTGTTGAAGAAGATGAAGACCTACATAGAGGCTAGGCCTACAACCAGCATGAAAAAGGGCTGGCTCTGTAGAAATTCCTATGACAAGAAGAATTTAGAGATAAGACCAGTTGATCAAGATAGTAGAAGCAGTAATGATAGTGATCAAGACTTGATGTTGATCCAATGATGATCCAGCTTTGATGATGATCCAGTTTTGATGATGATCTAGTGATGATCCAGTTTTGATGATGATCTAGAGAAGAAGACTTGTGCTGATGTATTGTGTCAAGAGAATACCTTCCCAGTTAAGAGGGAGTGTTGATGTATTTGTAACTTTAGAATGTATTCACTTGTATATCTTATGTATTGTACCCTAATGTTCCTATAGGGAAGTATCGGTAATGTAATTGAGTCATGTCATACCCCGATGTTCCTATCGGGAGAATCAATAATGTAAAAAAGTCATGTAAAGTCATAGAGGGAAACCCTCCTTATTGATCAAGGGTTAAACTCCCCGCAGTTGTCGGGCACTAGAGTTGTTAGACTCTCCTAGAGAAGTCGGCCCTCATGAGTTAATGTAAGTTGGGTCATTAGTACCCTAGTTGTGGTTACTCGAGCCTACATAACTGAGTTAGGATTACTCGAGCCTACATAACATAGTCAAATATTAAGTGAATGAAAGAATATAAATAGAGAATGAGCCTCTCTATTTATTACACACACTCACTCAACTGGGGCGCATGAGTGAGAGAGGAAGTGCTGGCACAAGTGAGAGAGATCAGCTATTGGAGACCATCTTTTCTGTCTTTGGGTTTTAATGCTGCCATTAGTGCTCATTCTATGTCCAAGGAAGTTGCGGGGTTTTCTCCTTTATGGTTTCCCCGAGAAAAATCATTGTGTCTATTGTCTCTTGTGATTGATTGTTGTGCATGTTATTCTCTCAGATAAGATCCTAAGATCATATTGCTTAAATGATAAAAATATAACATTAGAGTCTATCCATAATTCACTTCCATTCCTCCCTTTGATTCTTCATCTTTTGAACCGTTTTGTTGGAGCGAACTTCTTCTATACAAACCTTTTCGTTCCATCCGTCAGGATATTGGAACAACAACTTTTGAAATTATTTCTCATTGGCATCACATTAAAGGCACATATGTTGTGTGGCATGTTGAACGTTCACAAGAAGAACCCTCTACACCTCTATCTGATGATTCAAACTCCGATGTTAGTACCTTTCCCTTGCCCCATAGCATGGATGAATGGGAACTTCTCTCTCAAATGCGATAAGGAGACAACATCCAAATTGATGACCTTGAAATGCTTGGAAATTGTGATTTTGACAAAAGTCACGATTGGACACATAAAAATATAACCACCCATTTTCATGAGACAACAACATCATTCATTGACCTCAATCACTTGTCTGCCCAACTACATGAAGACACCCCGTTGTTGTCTAATTCATCTGATTCCTTGTTTCCCACACAACGCATAGCCTTTGATCTTATCATTTCCCATTTTAGAAACACTACACCTGCTCAACCACTCAAAATGGTGATTCAAGGTACTGCAGGCACTGGGAAATCTTACCTCATATCTTGCTTGAAATCTGCACTCCAAACTGCCTTCCCACTTATTCTCCTTGCTCCATTAACTGGTGTTGCTGCTTTTAACATACATGCATCTACAATACATTCTGCTCTTTGAATACCCATTGGTGAAATGCACCCCCTTGAAGGCCAATCCCTTTCAAAACTTCAATAAGAACTCCACCATATTCGCTATACTCTCATAGATGAAATGAGCTTTATTGGCCCAAAAATGCTAACTCAAATTGATGCACGCTTACGTCAAGATTTCCACTTGCATTGTACAATCCCATTTGGTGGTTGTTACATAATAGTTCTTGGTGACTTAAAACAATTTCCTCATGTAAAGGAAATCTCCATGTATGCAAGCTCATCCATTGGAACTGATCTTTGGCGTACATTTGATACTTTTATCACGCTCAAAACAATTTTCCGACAATAAGGAAATAACCCTTCTCAAACTGCCTTTCACCAACTCTTGCTAAACCTTCGAAATGCAACACCAACTGTTGAATACTGGGCACTCCTAATGACAAGAAAAACCTCATGCCTTTCACATGTGGAAAACTGTTCATTTAAACAATCTATCCACTTGTATCCCACAAATAGGTCTATTGCACTGCACAACAAACACATGCTGAAACAACTCAATATGCTAATTGCACATTGCTTTGCAGAAAAAAGGAACAAACATGCCCACAAATCCATTGATGATGAACAGTTTCCATTAAAAGTCCTTCTTGTTATTGGTCAACAAGTCATGTTAACTGCTAATTTATGGGTTCAAGCAGGACTTGTTAACGACTCACTTGGAAAAGTCATTGACATTGTCTACAATTCCAATGAACAACCTCCTACCTTACCATCCTTTGTTGTTGTCGAATTACTCCATTACAAAGGACCCTTATGGGATGCTTCTAATCCCACTTATGTTCCAATATCTCCCATAACAAGAGGATCCTGTAGGCAAATACACTTCGCATGGCATGGGATTTAACAATTCATAAAGCCCAAGGTATGACCCTACAAAATGTAACAATAGATATTGGAAACGCTGATAGAAAAGGGATTACATTCACTGCAATATTAAGAGTTACATCTCTTTCGGGCCTTCGCATTTCTCCACCTTTCTCTTTTTCTAGATACTCTCGAATGCAAGACAATCCATATGTCCAACGTAGGAAACAAGAGGAAAGTTTACTTGCTTCAAAGTCTTTAAAACCAAATTGTGGTTGAAGCTCCTCATTATTTCTATATAGATGTATTGTTTTTCTTTGGTCACTTGTTGATGTAACTTATTTGTTTTTGTTTCAAGAAAGATCCAAGAAATCTTGAAATAATTGGGTTCTAGACTAAACTGTCTCAGGAAATTGAGACATTGACTGTGAAAGTTTTAAAGTAGGACAATTATGATATATAATTGATAATAAAGAAATAATTTACAAAATATAGATCAATTCTTATTTCCTTAAATGAACTTTAAATAAAACTCAACAATAACAATTGCAATGCTTTATCTAAAGTATTATATGAATACAAAACTATCCTATGAAGTCATACTAATTGACAAATTAGTATTAGGAATCAATAACCATTCATCACTTGCAGTAAAAGAGTATGTAAATTAAATAAATACATGTTTCCAATGTACATTTCATATGTGAAAATTGTAATGCAAAATGAATATATAAATCAACACATTTAATACATCAGCAACCTATGATCAGTATACCACAAATATAGAAGAATAACTCAAAATTGATGAAACAAATTTAATAAATAACCATAGAACATTACATAAGTAATAGTGTTATTTTATTAAACTACAAAACATTACAATGTTTCCAAAACTATAGAGCTTTCATGATATGTTTTTCGTTGTCCTTCTCCAGTACATGTCATTGCAAAACCGTTCTTTAGGGCTTGCATGGTCAACTTCCCACTTGACCGGGTCGATATACGACATGATACCAAGTTTGGATGATTAAAAAGGATAAAGGTAAAGGGGTTTTAATTTCTTAACATACAAATATGCAGGCTAACATCAGTCTCCACAACCAACTTCAAATAAATCTCAAACCAAATATTGTATAAGGTTTATCCAGAAGCTAAGAAATTTTCAATACATCCAAGAGGTAATACTAATTAACAAATTAGTATCAGAGATCATTTACTAATCATCAACAACATAATAAATCACATATATGAAATAGTTCAACATGTAGTCTCCAAAAAATTCCTCTTCCCTACTTGGGAAATGTTTCCCTTTAAATTATATTGGAAAGTATTACAACAAAAGAAAATTCCCAACATGTGGTATTACAAGATCAAATAGTTTAAGTTGAACCAAGGGCAGAATGCCACCTGGCATCTAAGTCCATCAAGAAATCAATGTCCTAAGATTTAGCCTATTCCAGATGAATTTCTGCCCTCAAAATCTCAAATGCGGTCTCCCTCTTCTTCATCGTTTTCCATTTACCAACATAAACCTCTATCCTAACCATCGCAGAACTAGGTGTCTCGATCCACCTCGTGATCTCCTACAGGTTAAGTTGGATGACACCCTCAATTTTCTCCTTGACTGCAACAAACGATCGGTCAAATTCATATAATTTTAGCTTGGGAGAAGGTGCTTCTTCAATCGATTCTAGCATAGGAAACCCTAAGAAATCGAGTAAAATCTCTGAAGCTATCCACCTACACTTGCATTCTTCCTAGCCATCTTGGATGATGCTTCCTACTGCATCACAGAAGCTTCCCCAAGTTTCAATTATCACTCTGATTTTGTTATCCCGAACTTTATCCATGATTGGAATTTCCTTTGGTATGTCTCTGATTTTTGTTTTCTAGCCACTCACATATTCCAACGCCTTAATTGCTGCAGTTTTTCGAGTATAATGATCCTGCAGGACATCCGACTATTATCCAAATGATTTGTATAGTTCCTATATTTCACACAACCCTGTATACAGGCTGGTCATGGATTGATGATACTGCTCATTTACCTTACAAGCCAGATGTTTAAATTTTTCAGCTGTTAATGTTGAAAATGATGAGGCAGTTGAAGATATTTGTAATTCTTTGAGTTGTTGCTCCAAGGTAGCATTGTGATTAGCCTGTTCCTTGTCCAGGACCTCTGATTTCTCAAGCTGATGCTTGAGACTGTCGATTTTCTTCTCCAAATGTCTCTGTTTATCTTGATGGTCTTGTTTAAGGAGCTCAATATCCTTAAGGTGACATGCCTCAACTGCGTCCAGATTCTTTCTTGCTTTATGTAGTTCATGTTCCTTATTGAGGAGATATTTAGTCAGTTGGGACACTAAGTTATAGTTAGCCCCTCCAAAGACTCCCATAATAGCTACTATATCTAATGCTCCTTCATTTTCATTAGGGGCATCATTTCTCCAAACAATTTGATCAAAGACAGGCAAATGCTTCAGTATGCCTTGTCTTGTCCTCTTCGAACCTTTCTTCAAAATGGCCTTGTCTTTCTTGCTCCAAATATATTTCCCTAAGGAAACCACTTGCATCTTCTCCAAAATATGCCATGTCTTTTGCAGCTGAAACAACTTCTTTTTGCATTGAGGTTGATGACTGAGGTTCTGATTGTGAAACCGATATTTCTACATTAAGGGGAGGAATGTCCAAGGCGGAAGTAGGGAAAATAGATACGAGGGAAGTGGAAGAAGTGGAAATAAGGGTTTTAGTTTGTGAAGAAGGGATAATAGAGATGGAAGGGGTTTGCACTTGGGAAAAAGGAATATGAGAAGATGTGGTGGGAGTCTAAGATGTGTGGGGAATTGATGAAACACGTGGGGAAACGGGGGGAGTATCATTGGGCGATTCCGCTGATACTAATGGATCTATAGAAGTGTCCTCAAGAATAGGATTTAAATCCACATGGGAAAAAGAGGGCTGAGGGAATAAAGCATGAACTAAAAATTGTGAATCAGGGACAGAAGATGTCCTGGAGGTATACGTATTCATAGGGAAAGTGGGATTTCCAGTCTCCTCCTCTAGATCACTATCAATTTGATGGATCTCAATATCATGCTCGGATTGAGGCTCAACCTATCGGATCACAGGAACTTGAGGAGGCACTTGCCCTTGAAGGGAAAATGCAACTATCTGCAATCATTGTTGATCCCTGAGTACCTGCTGAGGTATTTTCTTTGTTTGAGCCACTAATGCTTCAACCACTTCTGGTTGATGAGAAACAAGCTGAGTTTTCTTATTCTTTGGTTGAGGTTCAACCTCTTGGACATGTATATGAAGCTGAGCACTGATCTTGGCTAGACCTTATTTGAATTCATCCCCTCTTTGAAGAGCTTCCATCCATTGGGAAGAGTGAGCACTCCCAAGGGTTTCTATGATAGCTTTTCCTTTGTCTTTGGACTGGGATGCTGAAGCAGAAGCTGTTGATGCTTGATGTCTTGCTTCTCTTTCCATGTTTTCCCTTACAACCTTGTCCTCTTCTTCAAATTTCAAATTTCTAAAATGAAAGGTAATCTCCTTCATTTCTTTCTGATATTTGAAAACATGGGACTTTACCTCTGAAACAATGATGTTTTTTGCTGCTTCCTAAAAATAAAAAAATTCCCTGTACATCGAATCATCTGACAAATATTCATGTGTATAATTGAACTTATCCTTTTTGTTCAGTGTATAATTGAGCTTAGCCTTTTCTTGAGAAAAAAGGCTAGCGAGGAAAGCCTTAGGATCATGCATCCTTTTGCCAGCTTCTCCCAGCTTCATAGTTGTAATCTCCTTACCCAGCATAGTTGCATGGATAGAATTTTATATAACCAAATAATCTATATGCAAAGGGAACTTAGGCCAAGTCTTCCTCTTGTGCTTAGCCAATTTTGCATGGGCGCCATCAATGACGGTTTGAAAGGAAATTTCCTGTAAAACCATCCAGTCTAGAACAATTATGGGAAACAAATGGACGGTGTTGCTTCCCCAAATTCTAAAATAAGAGAAATATTCTCTGACGTACCAATCTCCATGCAGACTAATTAAAGCCTTGGCTCTTACTGAAAATGTCAGAGCATCGGCCTTGAAGATCTTATGTACATGAACCCTAAGAAAAGATCGCAGATTTCATATATGGGAGGAACAAAATTATCCTCCCACATGTCAGAGCAGTAAATATGGACCGGTGGACAATCCTTCTGCCAATTCCAACCTAGGTCAGGAAATAATGAAGTCGCACACAAAACATCCATGACATAAGCTGACATGTAAAATCGGGGTTTTTTTCTTTCCCAGGTTTTCTGGTATTTATCAATTTGCTCTTGAAAATTAACAGATAATATTTGAGCCCAATTGAAGGACTCACCTATAACAATAATGTGTTGGGCTGTAGGAACCCATTCTGCTTTGAAAAATGTGTAATTTGTCTCACCATATAACTGGCAGAACATGGATGTGAGTAGTGAAAATGGTTCCTTGAACCATGAAGTAGGGTAGATATTACCTGGTTGTGAACTAAACATGGTAGGGTTTTCCATCCATGATTTAACCACATCTTTGTAATTGAAACGAGAGATTACTTCATCAAGGAAGTTACGGCTCAGTAGTTGTTTCAGGGGTCCAAGTGCATAAGCCTTGGAAAAATATCAAGTTTGAATGATGCCAGAAATACGCTAATGTGGTCATTGAAAACCAACTCCTCAGGCTTAGTGTGGTCGAATGCCCACTTCACTGCGTCTGCGTAGGGCATAAATGGTGGTTTGGCGGCAATTAGATGGATCTGTGAGCTCCGAATTCCGATGTAAGCTGGTTGGTCATGAGGAATGCCCGAGAAATCATCATTATCGAAAACAAAATAAATTCTCGACCAGTCCAAATCTTGGTTTTTAGAAATACGCCCACTAGTGTCTGTGAAGACTCCGACGTTTGGGTCCTTAGACCTTTCTTCTTGCATAGCCATTTTTGATCTTGTGTTTCTGCGACCCAGAGATGCCATTTATGCTCGAAATTCGACAAACCTGGTCAAAACTTACTACAGTGTAAAAATAACAGGAAAAACGGTTGTTACGAGGTAACTTATTGGTGAAAATATTTGAAAACCACTGACAGATGTAAGCTCAAATGAAAAGAAAGTGCAATAAAAATCTCTAGAAACAGTAAAAAAGCGAGTAAAACAAATGGTAAAAACCTAAAAAATTCAAACATACTATATAGCCAAAACCTCAACGACAAAACAAAATCTAGACCGTGGATCTAAAGAAAAACAAATGGCTGAGATGAAGGTGCGCAAATAAAAACTTCGGAAAAATTATTGGAAAAATTTTGATTTAGTGTTTTCGGCTTTTGCATTCCGCACTGCAGAAAGCGGATCAAACCAAAAATTGCCAAAATAAAAAGTCTTATGATTTCCGCATTCTGCACTGCAGAAAGTGAAGGTCGAAAATACAGAAACTTTTATTACGAACTTGTAACTTCTGATTTATGTGTTCTGCATTGCTAAAAGCGGAAGTCGAGAATGGATTTCCCTGATGACTTGAAAAAAATGGATCCCTGCTTTCCGCACTGTGGAAAGCGGATTTTATTAGGTGAAATGTCATTTATGCTCGAAATTTGGAAAACCTCGTCAAAACTTACTATAGTGTAAAAATAACACGGTTGATGTAAGCTCGAGCGAAGAGAAATTGCAGTAAAAATCTCCAGGAACAATAAAAAAAATGGTAAAAACCTCAAAAATTCAAACAAATCTAGACCGTGGATCTAGCAAAAAACAAACGGCTGAGATGAACGTGCACAAATAAAAATTTCCACAAAATTATTGGGAATGATCAAAACAAAAATTGCCAAAATAAAAATCAAATGCATTCCGCAATGCAGAAAGTGGAAATAAGATAAAAAATATGAGACAAATACTATTCTGATTTTCGCATTCCGCACTGCGAAAAGAGGAGGTCAGAAGAATGGAATCCCCTGACGACTCGAGGGTAAAAATATTGAGTCTTTCCGTAACTGAATGAAGCATCTACAGAAGCATGAACATTTCACTTAATAAAATCCACTTCAAGTCATCGAGGATCCATTTTTTTCAAGTCATTGGGGAAATCCATTCCCAACTTCGCTTTCCGTAGTGCGAAACACAGAAATCGGAAGTTACAAGTTCGTAATAAAACTTTCTGTATTTTCGACCTCTGCTTTCTGCAGTGCGAAATGTGGAAATAAAACTTTTTGTATTTTCGACCAAAACGATCTAGACCGTAGATCTAGGATACATGGATGGTGGAGACCAAGGCGGCAGAAATAGAACGAGTAAGTGATAAAATACAAAAAAATGTAGTTTCCGATTTCCGCGTTCCGAACTTCGGAAGTCGAAAATCGGGAAGTGAAGATTCAATGCACAAACATGTGACTATTTCGGTTTTCGAACTCGGAATAGGAAATGGCGGAAATCGGAAAACTGACAAATCATAAGTGTAAAAAGTGATCTTGCCAACTTCTGCGATCCAAAAATCGAAAATCGAGAATATTATGAAAACCTTTGGATACAAAGCCAGTGGATTTGTGTTAAGCGATCTAGGTAATTGTTAGTATAATTCTAAGTTTTTTTAAAGGTATTTTTATTATTATTTAAGAGAGAGACTTGAGAGTGAGGGAAAAAGAAGGAGAGAGAGGAGGGAGAGAGAAATGAGCAGGGGAGAGAGAGAGTGAGAGGGAGGAAGCTATGAAGCGAGGAAGTGGGGATGAGAGAGGCAGGGGGGAGAGATACGTTGATCCTCTGTTGATGTATTTAGTCATGAATACATGGACGACGGAGACCAAGGCGACATAAATAGAACAAGTAAGTGATAACATACAAAAAAATGTAGTTTCCGATTTTCATGTTCCGAACTTCGGAAGTTGGAAATCAGGAAGTAAAGATTCGATGCACAAACATGTGACTATTCTGGTTTCCGAATTCGAAACGAGAAAGGGTGGAAATCGAAAAACTGACAAATCATAAGTGTAAAAAGTGATCTTGCCGACTTCCACGTTCCGAAAATCAGGATTATCATAAAAACCTTTGGATACAAAGCCCGTGGATTTGTGTGAAGCGATCTAGCTAATTGTTACTATAATTCTAAGTTTTTTTAAAGGTATTTTTATTATTATTTAAGAGAGAGAGAGAGAGTGAGGGAAAAAGAGGGAGAGAGATGAGGGAGAGAGAAGGGGGAAGAGAGAAACGGGCAGGGGAGAGAGAGAGAGAGAAAGGGAGGAAGATATGGAGCAAGGAGGCGGGGAGGAGAGAGGCAAGGGGGGAGAGATACGTTGATCCTCCGTTGATGTATTTAGTCATGAATACATGGACGACGGAGACCAAGGCAACATAAATAGAATGAGCAAGTGATACAATACAAAAAACTGTAGTTTTCGATTTTTGCGTTTCGAGCTTCAGAAGTCGGAAATCAGGAAGTAAAGATTCGATGCACAAACATGTGACTGTTTTGGTTTCCGAACTCGAAATGAGAAAGGGCGAAAATCGGAAAACTGACAAATCATAAGTGTAAAAAGTGATATTGCCGACTTCCATGATCCGAAAATCGGAAGTCAGAAATCGAGAATATCATAAAAACCTTTGGATACAAAGCCCGTGGATTTGTGTGAAGTGATCTAGGTAATTGTTACTATAATTCTTAGTTTTTTTAAAGGTATGTTTATTATTATATAAAAGAGGGAGAGAGAGGAGGGAGAGAGAAGGGGAGAGAGAGAAACGAGCAGGGGAGAGAGAGAGAGAGAGGGAGGAAGATATGGAGCGAGGAAGCAGGGACGAGAGAGGCAGGGGGGAGAGATACATTGATCCTCCGTTGATGTATTTAGTCATAAATGTCTTGAAGTAAAACCTTAGTTGTAAGTTGGGTCAGTAGTACCCACAAACTTAATTTTCAGTCTCCCAAGGTAAGTAAAAAATGTTCAATTACAATAAGACTCAATATTTTTATTCTCTCGAAGTTCCTTTGCACCTCTCAATGCAAATGCTAGTTATTAAAATCATAACTTGTCCATTTAAGTAGATTAACAACTCCCATTATAATTTAAAACTATAATGTTAAATTACTGAAATTGAAATTTAAATATGAACAGAGAAAATTTCACTATTTTTTTTTAGCAAATAAATATAAAAAAATAAAATTAGTACCCCTTATCGCACACGGGGAGGACAAGGACAATAATTTTGTACCAAAATAAAAAAATAAAATTAGTACCCCTTATCCCACACCTGGAGGACAACGACAAGATAATTGACGGTCTTCACGAAAATCCAGAAAAAAGAAGCTATATAGAATCTACTCTCTGATCTTTCGAGTTCTTTTTATTTTTATTTTCCATTCAACTTTTGCTTTTTGCGGTTTGGTTTATTGTAGACCATACAAAGCAGAAGATTTTCCACACGGAATCTAAAAACCGTCCAAAGACCCCACAAATGTGGCCATTAGTCACTATATCCCGGGCTTGAAAGGCGTGGTGGGGAAGCAATAGAATTTTGCCACCTTGCGAACCTGAATTCGCATTTTTTCATTAATTATTCTCCTTCGAGTCGGTGCTCATCCATTCTCGTCTTTTCCCCGATAAAACCGCCCTCCTTCCCATTGCTCAGCTACTTAAGGTTTCTGTTTATTGAAAAAACTAATTTCGGTTGGCGCTGAATTGGTGATATCGCTTGTTGAGAGCGTGAACTGAAAAATGGCGAGCAGGCGAATACAGAAAGAGCTGGTGGACTTGCAGAGGGACCCGCCTTCATCGTGCAGCGCAGGGCCTGTAGGAGAAGATCTCTTCCATTGGCAGGCCTCCATCATGGGTCCTCCGGATACTCCTTTTGCAGGAGGTGTCTTCTTCGCCCAAATTCACTTTCCTAATGACTACCCCTTCAAGCCTCCTAAGCTTACCTTCCAGACCAAGGTACTGCTTCTTGATCATTTCCTTTCTTATTTTTTAATGCCCTATTCAGACCAGCATTTTTATCAATGCGATAGGAATTGTGATTAAATACTGTCTTTTGTTTCTTCTTTTTCTTTGTAAAAATGTGTCCAGATGTCTGCACATGGATATATATGCGTGGCTGCATTATGTATGTATATATATATATACGTAGCGTTTAATCCTGGGGTTTCATACATACATATGCTCCAAAACAAACTTCTTAGGTGGGGAAGATGTATGTTTTTGTGTATATGATTGAATGCAACTGTTAATAGCACCAACAATAACAAAAACTCAACTTTTTTATTTTTACTTTATAATATAACATTATAGTTAAGAATATGCATTGTTTTGAAAGGTTGTATGTTTAAATCTAGATATCCAAATGGATATGATAAGTAGGTACAGTTTGGGTTTGGATTACTTAATATCAAGTAGTGAAATTAAAATTAGATTATTATTATTATATTTAAATTTTAAATTTTAATTATAAAATATATTAATTCTAAATTTGGATCTAAACTCAATCCTTTGATGATATCTTTGAACCTTTATTAGGAATTACTAGACTTTATAAGTGCATATCTTTTATGTATGTATATATGAATATCTGTCTGTATGTATAGATATATATATAAACATATTGATGTGTTTATCTGTATGTAAAGATATGTAAATATGTTTTCACTGTTTATATATAAAAGCACACATAGTATATGCAATTTGTTGGGTAGCAGATCTTTGTTCCAACTTCCAACCAAGTTGGTTGTTGGAGGCATGTGGTTCTAAGATGCTTTTTAGATTTTCAGCGCAATTTATTGGGTAGCATATCTTTGTTCCAACTTCCAACCAAGTTGGTTGTTGGAGGCATGCTGTTCTAAGATACTTTTAGATTTTCAGCTATTCATACTTTATGAATGAATACTTAGAATGTAAGTACTCTGCATAACTATATTTATACAGAATATAAAGAAATATTAAAATTGTATTTTAAAAAATTTGGCTTAGTCATGTTCATTTTGTGTGTAACAATTTTGGGTTAGTTATGTTCGACAATTTTGGGTTAGTTATGTTCGTTTTGTGTTCAACAATTCTGGGTAAACAATTTTAAAATTTGGTTTAGTTATGTTCGTTTTGTGTGTAACAATTCTGGGTTAGTCATATTAGTTTTTTGTGCAACAATTCTGGGTTAGGGGGCTTTTTAGTCAACTAGCAGTTCTATAAGATTTGAGTAAAAAATCTTATAATTTTTATCTTCTGCAAGTGGAAAAATGGTTTTAGACTATGGGTAGAGTTCAATTTTTTAATGTAAATAGTAAATGACAGAATTTGAGTGTATTCTTTTGCCTTTTGGCTGTTTGGTACAGACTAGGGTAGAGTTCAATTCTTTAATGTAAATAGTAAAGGACAATTTGAGTGTATTCTTTGCTTTTGGGCCTTGGCTGTTTGGCGGTGTAGATTTTATTTGTTGTTTGATAAAAAAAAAATTTTAAATATATTTTTAAGGAAATATTATAAGATATATATATGAAAGGCGGCTTAATCACCAGCTACATTAGTTAGTAATAATCCTGAAAAACTCGATTAAATTTAAATTTATGAATTTCATCGAATAACATGTCTTGATGGTTCAACCCTTAAGAACTATTTTTCCCTAGGTCATTGATTATGTTCTTTTCCAAGATTATCTGAATGGCAGCTTAACTGCCAGCCACAATAGTGAAATTGGCTTTGAAACAGTCTGCTTAAACTGATTGATCTAACCCATAGGCTTTTTTTTATATATATTAATTTTAATATTAATATTATAATATCTCACCCAAGAATGACTTTTTCCCTTTCTCAGGGCGTTCCTGCATCTGTATCTATCTAATCTGGTCGATATCTAATCCGGTCGATTTTCAATCTGATGTTTGTAAGCGAGCCTATATATATAGAGAGAGAGAGGTGCTCCACCTCCACCTTTACCCATTTGGCTGTGTATACTATATATATAGAGAGAGAGGGGCTCCGCCTCCACCCGTTTGGCAGTAGGCTTGATGTGAGGGGATGATAGCCTGGACTCTGGTTGATAAATTTTAATTGCTTATGATTAAATGCTTAAGATCTTGATAAACAATCTATCTTTGATGTTCCAGAGTCTTGACTAATACAGATCTGTGCCAATAGTTGCCACTGATTAGTACTTTTCCATTTGCTATTTGCAAATTCTGGAGTGAATTATATTGATGCCTCTGCAGAGATTGATATTTATCTTAATTTATAATAAAAAGCCCACGGTAGTTGAAATAGATTCTTTTGCAGGGGAGCGGATGAATGGAATCATGGATATAGTTTAATATGATAAACTCTTCAGTTCCTGCCAGACGTAGGGCTTTACCATGGTTAGATTGGGAACTCATGTATAGTACTTATTCTATTTAACGATAGAGTAGTTTTTAGTTTTGCCCACTCAAATTTTCAACCATTTGGAGTTGTTCGTTCGAATTTCAAGATTCAACAGTATTATTTCGCTTTTTGGTAGTATATTATTTTTAATATCTTTGTCTAAGAAAAGAATTTGTTTTAAGAGTTGTTCCTTCGAATTTCTAGATTCAACAGTATTATTTCGCATTTTGGTAGTATATTATTTTTGAAATCTTTGGCTGAGAATTTTTTTTTTTGAAGTTCAAACATAGAGGCCTTGGGATGAATACTAGTAAAGTTAAAACTTAATACTACAGTTGCATAGGTGTAGCTTAATTCCCTTCAAGAGCTAAAAGAACTGTTGAAATGTTACCATGAGTATCCAAGTTTCCATGCCTGTGAAGTGTGGTGTTATCTTTCTTTCTTAGCAGGTTCACTTCTTATTTGGATTGCATCCGATTTTAATCTTACTTGGCTCTTTTGGACTCGCAGCATATCATTTTCTTCATTTGCAGCTCTCCTTGTTTTTGCTGTGTGGGGGTATCTGGCTTGTTAGGAATAAGAAGCTATTGGGATTCTCCATCTTTCCAGCTCTATCTCTATCCATTTTGGGGCTGGCTTGGGTGAAGTTTAGAACAACTATGCTGAATTTGTTACTTTCAAAATCTTTATGCGGCTCTCTCTTTCTCTTGGCGTGGACGGACTTCAGATTTTGGCGATTCCAAATTAGCTGTGGATTGCCTTAAATTGTGCAAACCCCCTTGGGACATTTTTATTCTTCTTCTATATGAGGATATCGACAGGGTCAGACTCCACTTCTATCGGCTTTCTTTTCAGTATATTTATAGAGAAAACAACTTTGCTGCTGACTCTCTTTCTAAGAAAGACCTTTTCCTGCAGGTTGGTTTTATAGACAAATGAGAGCTGTCTGATGGCTCATTGGTTTCTTTGAGTGGTAGCTGCTTTAGTTTCCTTTACATGTTTGGCTATGTATTGTGGCAGATCTGATTATCAATTTTTTTTATAAGTTTTTTTTAATAGTTTTGCTGTTCATTTGTCATTCTGGTAGGCACTATATACTTATCTATTCCGTGATGTGTATAACTTAAGAGGTCTTTTAAACCATATGATAATTTTCTTTGGAAACAAAAGTTGCCAAAGTTGAGAACAATTAATTTCATAAAGATTCGATAAAAAAGTTGCCAAAAACAATTAATTTCATAAAGATTCGATAGATTATCCTGTCACGTTATCCTATTCATAATATCTACCATCTACCCAAAGCCAGTGAATGATTTTAGTCAATATTCTGAGGCTTCTATGGATTAGTTGTAGAAAAAACAGACACATGTTTAAGAATATAGTCTTTTGTATTTGAATCATTGCATGTATACAAATGGAATATCGATCCATCTATCTATATAGTTTAGAACAGATATAATTTTGTATATAATATTTCTCTTCATCGGTATATTGCCTTTTTTTTCTTTTGCATAGTAGTCTCTAGTTTTGGCTATTTAAGGACCATGGGCCATCAAGCTTGCCTACTCATTCTTGGTCATGTTAGTTACTATTAACTTACTAAGATATTCCAGAACCATGGGCCATCAAACTCGCCTTCCCATTCTTGGTCATGTTAGTTACTATGGACTTACCATTTTAATACGAGGAGAAAAGCCATCCAGTTTTGAAGTTTGAACCAGGGTCATTTTCATATAAACACTTCAACTTACTGCTATACCACAGCGTGATAAACTGATAGAGTTGGGAATAGTCGTCAAGTTCTTTCAATTTGCCTTTTTTTCACAAGTTGAGACAATCTTGTAAATAGCAGAAGCTGGTAGCGAACAAATATTCCAAACATCGACAATTTTAGAAAATCATATCTGCATCCAATGGCTGACTAGAATTATTTTTTTGACAGATTTATCACCCAAATATCAATCTGAATGGAAGCATCTGTCTGGATATACTGAAGGATCAATGGAGCCCTGCACTTACTATTTCCAAGGTCCTGCTATCAGTTTGTTCCATGTTGGCTGACCCCAATCCGGATGACCCTTTGGTGCCTGAGATTGCTCATGTTTACAAGACCAACCGGGCTCGTTATGAAGAAACTGCCAGGGCTTGGACACAGAAATATGCTACAAACTATTAGATACTTCACACTCGTGATACATAGGTTTGGACATATTTAAATATTATTTCTATGCTTTGTATATTACCAGAATATCTAATCTATACTCATGAGCATCATGAGCCTCTGTGCATAATGTTAATATACTTTAGAAGTTTTCGTTCTTTTAAAAAAAAATAAGTTTTTTGTTGTACAAAGGGTTTCATAAATAGCGTGGTACTAAAACTAATTCAGTAGATCAAAGTGATTTTTTGGGGATAGTTTAGGGCTTAAAAGCAACTGATTCATTAGTGAGGAATAGTTCCGTGTTTTTTCAGTTGTAGTTTGAGTTGTTTCTTTTTTTAAGTCTACCGTGAGGAAGCAATTAAACAAAAGATTTGAGCTTCGTATACAGGTGAAGAAGTCATTGTTTGGCTAAAATATTTGGGTATTTTTGAAATGTTGTTGTGTTTAATCTATGTAGCCAGGGTACCCTTACCGGGTAGGGTACATGTACCCGTACCAGGTACTTGGGTACTAGTAGGGTATGTCTTTTGCCGTACCCCATACTGGGTCCACTTACTCCGTTATAAAAAAATGGGTACTTATAGGCGAAATGCTATGTCTTACCCTGAGTTTGGGTACTTCGTACCCCATGTTTGGGTACTCTGGGGGTACCGACAACTCAGTAAAATGCAATCCATTGGGGGGAAATGTAATGACCCCCTGCCAAATCTGAACTAGTTTTTTGCAAACTACGTATGGACTGGTTCATGACTTATGTCAAACACTTGCAACACTGTTCAAATTCCACTGAATATTGTCCAAATCTGGTAGATTGATTTTACATTGATTTACAATGAATGTTTTTATGGTTTTGTGTTCAGCATTCATGGAACATAATTTGACTACCAAATGTGCACATAAAAAATATACATATGTATTTAATACTGAGAAATACACTCACATAGTCACATCGACGCAGGAATATATTTGGCAATTTGCAATTTCTTATTGCCTGTAACAGTAGTACAAATAGGTGTTTAAAATAAGATTTCAAGTATACCTTCATGTCTGAGTTTGATTGTCTGTTACAGCTCCCAGCTCCCAGCTCCCTGATACAATGATTTATCAAATTTTATGTAACTTCCAGTCTTCCAATCGATATCTACCGAGTCTATGATTTATCAAATTTTATGTTTCAAAATTTCAATATGAATGTTTATTGTTCAAATAATCATCGAATTTATAATTATGAATCATGATTCATAATTTATGAAGAAATCTGTATACATGTATGATGTGACTATGACATATATATATATATAGTAACCCCGACGTACCCAAGTATCTTTTCTCAAAAAGTGGCCTCTCGATACCTGTACCGATACCCAAGTTTCCTGGCAACTTAGTGTTTAATCGTCATAAAGAGAACATTTGCTAAGATGGCTATTGGTCTAGAAACCATCAAATTGAAAGGGTCTCCATGAAGTATTTAACCATTTTCAAGTGTATATGGAAAATTTAGGCGTGTTTACTTTTAATGAGAGACACATTGATGATACTAAGTGAGCATAGCCATGATGATGTTAGAATTCGGTCCAAGGTATTTCATTCAAGTTCCCAGGGAAACAAATAAGCCATAAAAATGGTCTCAAACACAATTCAGGCAATAATGTCCTTCCCTTCTTTCAAAGGGTGAAAGTCTTACCTGAGGTCAGGTAAGGTTCTGGGGATGTGGTGTTTGTTTTCGCGTAGTCTTATTGGTATTATGGTCATGAAAGCTTTTGCAATAGGTCTGCTTTGAACATGTGAACCTGAGTTCACTAGTTATCAACCCCTGAATGCTAAAACATTGGCATGCATTTGTAATGATTATTGTTTGTCCTTTTTACAACTTTTTATTGAACCAAGTAGATGAAATATTTTTCACTGGAGTAAACAAGGTCTGTCATTGGCACTTATCTTAGTGGGTTGAGTTGGTTGTGATTTTGTGCTAGTCAGCCTTAGAGAAGATATGATGCTGAAAGAACTTCCCGGGTTAGTATGTTTCGAAGGGAACGATTCATTCTACATAGATTGATTGAATGCAAAAGCCCTGGAAATGATGGGAAATTGTGGTTTTAACATGTGAGAAGTTCTTCATCGTTATTATGACAAATTTGTGTTTCTGATTTTGCACCATTATAATCTATGGCCTTCTTGACGTGAACGTGAGAGACTTTGGATAGACTTCTATTGGTGGTTGTATTTTGTATTATAGATTTATGCGATTAGATGAAATGTGTATTTTGTACATAAATTTAGTCTCTTTCTTTTGTTTCAACCAATAACGAAGTTTTTTTTAATCTTTTTTTAAAGATATAATTTTTTTGTTGTTGGGTATTTTGTGAATTTTTTTTGTTGGGTAATTTGTGTTGAACTTTTGAATGGTCAAATCAAATACCATGGCAACCCAGGATCTGTTTGTGAAAACAAAATGAAAACAAGATGCTTCTGAGATAGGAAATCTGCATTGCAAAGAAAATAGTAAAGAGAAGATTCCATAATGGAAATTTGAGACCCCTTCTCTGAACTCCTGAACAGATAGGGACCCTCCTGTATTGGCACAACTTCTTTTGATCACTGGTTTGCTCATGTAGTGTATTCTCTATTTATATGAACCAGTACCTGATTTATAATTGGAAATGGGAGGTAGCAGAATATTTTCAATTCTGGTCTCTGATACTGACCCAATCCATCAGAACCGCACAATCTCTATAGACTGTGGATGTTTCTGTCCCTTTTCCTTCGTTGTCTTTATCAGTTCCAAAGGGCATAAAACTCAACTGTGTTGTTTGTACCTTGACCTGTAGCATACTTGATAAGAAAATAATGAAAATAATTAATATGCTGAATAACCCCATACCCCACGCATTCCCGAATCTCCTTAACAAGCTTCGTACCAAAAAAACCCAGCTTTTCAATAACCGATACTAGCCTTCCTTTAGATTTCTCTTGAGAATTTTCTTTTAAAGACTTTTAACGGCCTTTGAAGGAGACGGCTACTGTGCTGTATTCAGTCCCAACCCTTAAAGATCTCACTTCCATATATATATATATATATCAGTTTTTATAAATGCTTTTTTTTGGAGTAAGCTATATATCTGACCATTTGCACAGGGGCCCACCTGACGCGGTCGAGTGATAGCTTACTCCGTTACCTTTTCCTGAGATCAAAAACAACCAATTCCAATACCTATTTTTACACCAACTACGCTCTAGAATTCATCCGACCATAAATTTACCCATGGATGGAAATTCTTGTTTTTTAAGTACAAGTTTAAAATTGTAAGTTTTGATTGGAATTTTTATGAAAATTGCAAATATATGTTTAGAACTGTATAATTTTAGTCAACTCCATAAAAATAACTGGAAAGATCTAAAACTTGGAAGGTTTTACCGACTTCCTTGTAACAATTAATCAACTCCTTTGTTTGTTTTATGAAACCCGATCCAAGTTTAAACCATGGATTCTTTATCCTTCATGATCAGGGAGGTTAAAGTTTTAAACTAGCATACACACAGAACATTGGTGTTATCAAATCCATAACAATTGAATTTCAAATTACAAGTTTTTAGAACACAATTTCAGATTAGGTTTAGATAGGTTGAGTCTATAAGATTCAATTTGATTTGGTAAATTAGTATTTTTCATTATTGCATTATACCTGAGTATAATAATAGTTTGTTGTAGAATTGATCTGCAATTAAAATGCAAGAAAAGAAGCAGAATCTGCTGTTCTTGGTTTCACTGTCAGGAAAAGATAACGAAGTAATCTATCACCGAACGGAGTCAAGTGGGCCCTGGTGCAAATGGTCGGCTAGATAGCTTACTCCTTTTTTTTTATAAGTATCTTGTGGTATCTTTGTTATTATACACATCTACACACTCGATCATTATACAACCATAAATAAAGTGGTAAAAAAATCAACTAAATCTTTGCCACAACAAATCTTGTTGTATTGTATTAATGTATATTCATCTGAACTTTGGATCTATCATATGTTGAGAAGGAGCCAATCTTTTGAGATGCAAACTCTTTTTAGAGTAGAAAAACTTGGAAAAATGTTTGTACGTGGAGATTTAATCCTTCTCAGTCCATGATTGATTTGGGATTGATATGGATTTAAACTAGTTGTATCATGCAATGCTTAGAAAATTAGAACTGAATTTGACGATATCTTTCATTATATAATTTTCTTTGATAATGAGTTTTCATTATCTATTTGCCTTTAAGAAGAAAAGTTGATTCTATTTGTGTCCTATTCCTACTTTAAGCACATTTATTTTGGACATTGTGTTTTAGCATATATCTATTTACATTTATTCCATGTTTTATCTCAATATGTAAACATGATTCCCCCCACCTTTATTATTCTTTTAGTATAATTGATGCACCTTCAACTTGTTAGTTTTGAATTTTTTTATTATTATTAATATTGTTTTAAATGCTACATGTCAACTCTACATTGAGTGCAGAAAGAATTACATGCCTCCCTCCAAAACACACCACTGAAATGTTTATAAGTTGTTTTTTTTTTTTAACTTTTAGTTATTGAAATATTTTGTTTACATGCATATTAAATATTTTATTTATGGGTTAACATTGAAATATAATTATTGATATATTTTTAAAAGCCACTTATTAACTCCATGTTGAACACAAAAGAAATTACACATCTTTCTTATACAAAACATATTTGAAACTAAAAAGTGAACTTGAAAGTAACAATAATTTGTGGATTGGTCACTTGGACAACACTTTAACTACCTCTCTATGGATAGTAACTAGTGCATCTCTCTATGGACAGCACAAGTTTTTGGTGTTGAGGCCATACCTAACAGCCTGAACAATTTTTTTTTCAAGATTTTAGGATCCTATTCACTAAGCTTCACATTAACAGTTATGGAAAAGTGATGGTTGTTGATCAACCATTACATAAATGCAATTCTTGCCAATTGATCTAGGAAGTCTTGTAATGAATTAAGTGTTAATTGTTCTCCATTTTGGTGGTTGGAATTTTACAACCAATATTTTGTTGATGCAATTCATAGAATGCTACATAACCATGTACTTTTTTTAGACAGTTCCATACAATCTGTCACTAACCTATGTGGAGATCTTACTGGAAGAGGGAACGTAGTAACTTTTGAAAATTAGCACAATGCCATCATTCTTTTTAATAAATCAACCCAATTTTAAAAACATCCATCTTGTTTTCAACAATTACATTGCAATGCCCATCAATCAAGTTGATGATGTATTGTTTGGATTTTCAAGTAGTTTTTTTCTACGGCTAACATGTTACCATTGCATCACAAAGACAAGTTATAGTTTTATTCTCCCTCTAACACGTTGAGTTGGCAATTTATTGTTTGTGTGCAAGCTTATGGATTTGCACTATGTATAAAACAAAGATAAGTTATAGTTTTCTTTTCCCTCTAACATGTTAAGATAAGTTAGCAATTTATTGCTTAGCTTTTCAAGTGGTTCTTTTCAGCCTCTAACCTGTTATCATTGCATCACAAAAACCATTTATAGTTTTCTTCTCCCTTCAACATGTTTTTTTTAACCTCTAACATGTTATCATTCTATCACAAAGACTAGTTATAGTTTTCTTTTCTCTCCAACATGTTACCATTGCATCATAGACAAATTATAACATCAGAAATAATGCATCAATAATACATTAATATATCCCTTAACATATTTAATATCCAAAATAATTTTTTGGGCTTTACCTCTCCATTTACCTTGTTGTCGTGCTTGTATCGTATCCAAATGCATCACAATCTCCAACAAATAGGAAAAAGCTTAAAAATATGGAAAAAAAGCTTTCCAAAATATCATCTATTTGAGATTATATTGAATGTTTTTTAATTCATAAATTAATATAATTTATTATATTGAATGTGTTTTAATTCATAGATGAATATAATTTAGTTAAATGTGTTGCATGAAAATGGTTTTTTATAATTAAAAATTTCAAATTATATAAATGTCTTTACTTTGACTATTTATCATTTTTTTAGATGAAATATTAAATTCATTTACTTATATCTTCTTAATATTCATTACAAATTCAAGATATAACAATCCTTTAATACTAAAATTATATGTAAAATGATTTGTAATCATAAAATTAGTATATTTTTTTAGATATTTGAGAAGCATTTTAAAAGTTTTTCAATTGAATATAGATGCTTCACAATGGGTAGACATTGCTTCATAGCTTTTGGATTTCATTGTGTTGTAGTTTTGGAAGTGATGTTTTAAGTGGGCACTCCATCTATCTTGAGGAAATCAAAATAAAAAAATAGAGGATTAGTCATAAAAATTAACATGGAATAATTTTTTGAAAAAAGAAAAGTTATACCATATGAAAAATAAGAAATAAAAATGATAAATAAAACAAATTAATTATTAATAATTAAATTTTATAAGAAATATGAATGATAAAAAAGCCAAATTAATTATTAATAATTAAATAAAAGTTAAGAACAACAAAACCATTAAAAAAGGGGACATGTCATAATAAAATTGTTAATAAATTTATTAGCATAATAAGATACGAAAATGATTTATTATAAATAAATAAAATCTTATTTATAATAATGAATTAATGTTAAAAATAATGAAATAAAAAGGGGTTTGATTGTAGGATTAAAAAATATTAGAAAAGGGTGTTAAGAAGAAGATAATAAAAAGAAATTTGACCAATCTAGTTATAAGGAATTTATGAATAAAATATTAAAAAGAGTTATTATAAAAATTATTAAAGATTAATATAGCAAAATAGGGGAGTTGGTGTTAGATAAGAAAAGTAAAGAGGTTTGGTATAATTATTAAAAGAAAGGTTGGAAAACCAAATTTGGTCCAGCATTGGAACTCTAATTAATTAGTTTTCATTGTTAACTAGAATTAGGATTTGATGTTTTCTTTAGTATTTATTTATATTTAAGAAAATTACTATTCTATAATTCATCCAACAATTTGTTTGCATATTCTTAACTCTATCAATCCCTAGTTAATGAGAGTGCCTGGTAAAAGTCTTCAAACACTTTCTAACACTCATCCAACACTTTCTTGAATTCTAACTCTCTTGGTTGATATTTTTTTTCCCTTTGACACATGGACACCTTTTATTGCATGGAAAATCTTATACATATATGAGTCTATTTTCTTAGATATTCACATTAATTGGCATGATCTTAGCCTAGATAATGATAGAAAGCTTATTGTTTACCATATTAATGAAATGTTATATATAATTCAAATAGTCTTAAATAAACAATTAATTGGATTATGATTAATTATTTAGTTGAATAAGGTGATTATTTATGAAATAACTTGCACCACAAGGTAGTGTTTAAAACATATTTCCTCTTCTCTTATAACCATCATTCTATTATTAATTCATCAAATTTTTCTAAAGTTTGTTTTTCAACAAGAAAAAAAACTTAGTTGCTTGATATTCATTAAGATATGAATTAAAGACAACATACAAAAATATTTGAACACAACTGAAAATTTGGGTTAAAAAATAGGTTGTTTTCTCCATCGTAGAGTTCACCATCAATGATATTATAACATACCATCCGAGATATAATTATATACCGAAAATTGCAATACCCAAGACCATGAAATAAAAAATGTCCCCAATGACCATACAATGCCTAAAATATCTCAAAACACGAATGCAAAAAGATGACTATAGTTTTGTAGACCACTTATCGTAAGCTTAAAAATAAGATATGCTAAAAAACCCGAAAAACTCCTAAAAATCTAAAAAGCATGTAAGACACCTGAAGACACCCTGTCAAACCTGTAAATTTTTTCATAATCAATCATTCATTATCAATCAATAATCTTTTGTTATTCATTTCAATACTATTTTAGGATTTGTAGGTGTACACTTTTTAGATGTGCACTTACCCCAAAGTATTTTTTTTTCATTATGGTTTACTTTTCTTTTTACTTGTTCTTACTTCAATAGCTGTAATGGTAGTTGATATTAGGTAGTTGTAATAACTCTTTCTCAAGGGTAACCTAAGACGCACTTCTTGCTCATTCTTGATTAATGTTGGTAAGTTTTCTCATAACACTAGTTTAACGTTGGTCTTGAAGTGATTTGGATCAAGCTAGGGTTTCTTCGCCAATATTTTGTCAACTTGTTTGAGGATTCCATCCTACAAAAGAGCTCTCTATTGTTTAATTGGGCCATGGACTTCTCTATTTGCCCTTATTAGGGTATCACTACCTAACCCTTGAGGTTGCTAGTTTAGCTCTAGTTGCAAGTATTGAATTCCATCTTAAGAGGAGAGATGTCAGCCTCAATCTATCATAGCTCTAGGACTTTAGATAAGAATCTAATACCCTATTCTTCAACCCTTTGTTTATCATTTTTCACATGCTTTTATTTTATGCAAAAAATACATAAAATAATATATCATTGGAAAACCCTAAAAATCTAAATAATTTCGAAAATCCAAAAATATATGTGGTTTTGTATTTGTGGTCCACTCTACAAATTCACCCTAGGTTTTTATTCATAAAACCTAGAGGGCGTCTTACTTTGAACAAGTGCATTGAAAAATGTGAAATTGCTCAAAATTAACCCCTTTGACTTTTCAAACATTCAAGGTTATCAAAATGGTATACCAAAAAAGAAAAGGATTTTCCTAGATTTACTAGGCAAGATGCTATCTTCACTGCTCATTATTGGAGAGAATTTGAGTCCTTTCTATTGAATAAGGAAATTAAGAACCTTGGCGTAACATTTAAATGCTTTTATTGTCTGTAAGGGAGGATGCTAAAGAATGGTTTGCAACGTTACATGCCCGTAATATGTCTACCCTCCAAGAATTAAATGATGTTTTCTTTGATAAATGGCTTGAACAGGTCCCCGTTTTGTTGACTAATGCTTTAAATGATATAAGAAGAAACAAAAATGAGACTATTAATGAGTTTGATTGCAGGTTCGACAAGCCGGTGAAGGAAATTCCCCAATCACATAAACCTCCTCGTGCATTAAGCCTCTCATATTACTTGAATTTGAATGTTTTTCTAGAATATTTTCTTTTCCATCTCAGCTTAGACAAGGGCCTAAGATTTGGTGGCCGCAAAGAATAAAGTAAATATTCTGGATGGCAGATGGAAGGTCATAGGTAATGTTGATACTTCACGTTAACTAAGAACTAAGGCTGGAAAAAATACAAATCAGTGCCATCCTTAGATGATGCTCAATATTCATTCAACTTATTACTTGAAGAGATGAAACAACTAAGAGAAAACACGACTAAATAAAATACACCACTTCATAACAAGAATTTTCAATTGGAAATAAATTAGCAACCAAGGTTCCCTCCTAGAAATTTCAACAAGGGGTCTCTGCAGAACCAAAGGTCTTGCATGTCATTGGAACCTGCCAATATGGTAAGTGATTTTCCTTATTTTTGAGCTTGTCGTTGCATAATGAATGCATATGTGTGTATTATATGGATTTCTTTAAGAACATTTCCATTGAATGAAGATGATCTAGAGGTATGCAACAATTTGTTATAAAATAAGCAACAATTTAATTTGTCTAATGAGCATATGTAGAAAGTAAGAAATAATTCCATTTAGACTGATAAATCCACGAAGTTACTCAGGGAGATCCCTCCTATGATGAGCTCAAGACATAAGATAGGGGCATTATTGAGCACACTATAGCGTTGAATGAAGGTGTGTGCCCACACCAAAAAAAAGCTCAAAAAGATAAATGTGAAATTGTCTATGTTGGTACAAAAGGATTACATAAAATTGTCGAAACCAAAATCACAGCTCCAATAAGTTATTAAGAGTGGTTCTCAAATTTGGTACCAACCATAAAAAATACAGGGTATAAAAGAGTTTGTGTTGATTTCATAAATCTAAATGTCATGTCAAATAAAGACAATGACCCTTTTCCAAACGTGGAGCTCTTGCTGTAGAGAATTATAGGATCCTAGATGTTGCTTTTCTTAGATGGATTCTTTGGTTTCAATGGATTGTTTTGAAAGAGGAAGATTGGGCCAAGACAATTTTTACCACTCCTTTGGGTACTTACGAGTATTTGAGGATTCCCTTAGGCTTGATGAATGCCAAAGCTACATTTTAGAGAGCTATGGAGTATGCTTTCTGAGACTTCATGCAGAAGATATTGGAAATATATGAAGATGACCTCAGTGTATATTCAAAGGATAGAAAGTATCATTTTATACATCTACAAAATGTATTTGAACGTTGTCATAGGTATGGTTTTTTGTTAAACTCCAAGAAATCAATTTTTGGTGTTGTAGAGGGTAAGTTACTTGGATATATTGTTTGCAAAGATGGAGAGAAGGTTGATTCTAAATGAATTAGAGGTATAAAATAAATCTCTTTTCCCAAACATCTAAAATCCTTGCAATCATTTTTTGGAATGATTAACTTCATTTGTACGTGTTAGCACCATGGTTGAAAATTGTGGATTGTTTAATTGAAAGGTTTCTGAATGATTCATATGTTGAAATTTGGTGGAAGCGCTCTTTAGGTTAATGGGCGAGCATGATATTTCATTATGGGTCGTCGGATGAAAAGAAGGGTGTGATCTGCAGTGGTAGATCGTTCCGCTGAAGAAACATGAAGGAGAAATTCAAATCATCTCATCAGCGGAATGGAGGTAAAAGGTGTTAAACAATGATGACTCAGATTTAAAGCGTTGCAGATCAACGACGGTGAAGCATTCTGGAGATCAGAGATGCAAGGATAAAAGAAGTTTTTCAATTCGCGGATGGGTTAACAGGTGGAAATATTGGATGGACAGGATGAGAGCGGAGATAGATCTGCGGTCGGGAGAAATTCCACGAATTGAACTAGCACGAAGAAAGTCTAAATTGAAATCCGCGGAAAGTGGTAGGGGCCACGTTGATCAACGGTTTTGATAGCGCTCAGGATTTGATCGACGGATGAGGTGCATTCTGTGAATGGAAGTTGCTCGATCAATCAGTTTTGAAATGATTTGAAAAATGTTAAAAGTTTCCACAGTTTGACAGTCTTGATGAAGGAAGGTTGCAGATCGAGGGCTAATATTGGTTCCGCCGAATCAAGTTGTGTAGGGTGTTAGTCTCGAGTATTGGTGTTGATATTTTGTACATAGACAACTTAGATTTCGAAGAAGAGAAAATCTACAGTGTAGATTACGGGAGGTGCACCATGCTTATGAAACATAAAAAATTATAAAAAGCATCTACGTGGAGTTTCGAAAGTTTTTTCTTTTCTTTTTCTGAGCTATGGAATTGACGATAACCTTGACTGTGTGCAAAGTGCCAATGTGGATGGAATTAGGACACTGTGCTAATTAACAAGGTATGAATCCTGAAACTTTCAAATTACATCTGAAAATGGATAAAATAGATGAGATAGAGGTCGTAGAGGTGGCAGATAGTGAATAATTAGGGGTTTTCTGTCATAAGGATGAGATAAGCTTTGAAGACAAGAATGCTGAAATTTCTGATACTATTTTGATAAATGAAACAATTGAGACAACTAAGAATAAGTTGAAAATTCTTAAGGACCAGGGTAGTGACACCCATGGTGTTTTCAAATCTTTCTTTTACTTTTTCTTTGTCAACCAGACCCCCGATTTCCCTGAATTTGTTGAGTGGTGTGTGAATAACTATTCTGTTGCTAAAGGAGTCATTATGAATAAACCTAAGTCTAGGATCCTTTTCCCTGTTCAGACCTCTGTTATCTGCAAAGCCCTATCTGTCCCAAATGATTTTATTCCTTTATCCCAAGAGTAAAAAGAAGAAAATATCATACATTTCTTCTAAGAGTCTACAACTGAGAGTAAAGAAGCCTTTTTAAAGTCATGTTTGAAGCCAGGTAGTGAGGTTATAGGTTTATCTTACCTTGTTGACCTAGTTCTGTTTAATGAAAAAACTGAGTCTTACATTACTTTAGCTAGTCAATTTTATGGGTTAGACACTAATGGTTATGTTACAGAGTCGCTATTGAGTCTGTTGTTTGTCTTAAGTACCTGCCAAATTGAGTCTGAACTTCCAGGTCAATTATTTTAGTCTTGTTGCCTTAAATTTGATGAGTTCCTAGCTGAGAACATTTGTTCTCAGTTAGTCAACTTCCACGATACCAGAGTTTTCAGATTCTAGTCCTTTTTGCTAAAATTTTTCTTATCATATAAAGATGATAGCTTACAGTCACCTGAGTTGGTAATCACAGATGAAATGAGCCAGAATTATTGCAAGTTTATGAATGGTTTGATGGCAAAAATTTATAGCATTTTCTTTCAGGAAAGATTTCCCAGGGTATTACCAGAGATGAAGGAAAAATTACAAATTTCCCCTAGTGAAATGATAAGAGATTGGTTCCTTTCAGAGTCTGAAACAATTATAAGATTGTATGGATTTGTGCACCAACCTTATATTCTTCCAACCTTTATGACAACCAGGATCTTCTCTTTGGAATTTCTTAGACAAAATCTTACAGTGGAAGAGGAACACATCTTAAACTTCAGGAAGAGTTTGGATATGAAATTTCCCTGGGAGGAAGGGCCATATGTTGTCAAAATTAGAGCTGCTTTACCCATAATTAAAAATCTTCTCAAGGGCATGGGGTTTTCTTTGGGAACTGCAATCAACTATGATCCACACCAGGTAATTTCCAAAAGAAGACAAGCAAATAACAATAATACTTTTGAACATACTGAAGTAGCTGGACTCATGGAGGCATCTAATTGGGAAGATTATCCTGACAAAGCTCCAGATAATGCCAGCATGGAACAAGACTTTGTATCTTCCTTACCTAAAAAAGAAATTGAAAATTCCTTCCACTCGGCTTATTCAAACTTCTGAATTGACAGAGTTTGAGAAGGAGAAAGAAGCATTGAACATTGAATTGACTGATTGTAAAGCCAAGCTATTAAAGCTTGAAGAAAAAGAAAAGCAGTGGGAAAAAGATGCTAAGCTTTTGGTAGAAAGTGAGAAGGACCTAAAAGCTAAGCTGGCAGCAAAAGAAAAAGAATCACAGGAAAAATATGAAAGAGTTAAAAATCAATCTACTGTTCCTTCTGTAGAAGTAGATACAACCTCTCTTTCTGAAGTAATGTCCCAGGTAAAGCTAAAATATGTAGAGCTCACAGGGTCGAAACAACAGAACCAGAATTTAGAAGAGATATCTCTGAAAAAAGAAGAAGAAAAGAAGAAACCAGAGCAGAGATGTGTTGTAGCTGCAACTATTTTCCCCAATTTTTTTTTTATAAATTTTTTAGAGTCCCCCCTTATTCTTTTAGTATTTAGAAGGCTTACGGATTTCCATGATTTTACCAAAGTTTGCCCGTGGCTTGTTGTTTTTGAAAGATTTGAGTTTTTGTCTGCTCATATCGGATGCATAGTCAACTAGCTGTCCGATGCATCAGATGCAAAGTTGACTACCTTCCCGATATGCCCATTGGGAGCCTTCCGAAGTTTTGTCCGATGTATCGGATGTCGTTTCATCTATTGTATTGGAGGCAGTTTGTTGATCTTCCGGAAGCCTAGTCTGGAGCGGTTCCGATGAGCTGGGTCTCCTTTTGCCTATATTTCTCTGATATCCGATTAAGTTGGTGAAGTGATCTTGTCGTCGGCTGTGTATATGGGAATGAGCCAAAGGTTTTAGTGGTTTCGCCGGCTGACGTTGTGGGGGCGTAGTGCCGAATCTATCCGTGACTTCATGTTGCTCTCATCGATACCGAGATAGGTTAGGGTTTTCTTCTGTCAATGTGTTTTTCATCCAAGGTCCCGAGCATGAAGAGTTGAGTCGATCCGATATTGCGGGATTTCACAGGAGTATCACTCCGACGGTGGTAATTTTGTTTTTTTCTTTCCCGCCGAGTTAATTTACTACTCCCACGGTCGGGCTTATAAAGCCATCGAGTTTGTATGAGGTGTCATTATCACCATGAGGTTACCCATTTGAGTCTGCACAACTGTCGATCGCTTGTACAAATCATTCGCCAGCGGAGGTTGTTGTCTGTCTAGGTCGCCCGCCATATTGTCTCCAGGTAGGATTCGCTCAATTTTTTTATATGCCCATTATTATTTTTTTGTTTTCGACCGCATGTATTTGATAGGGTTAGGTATTTATTTCCTGCGGGGGTTTTGTTTTGAACAACGGTGGGTTTTTTCTTTAGCTAAGGTTTCAACCTGTTTATTTGTGAGCGTCGTTTCATTCAGCTGGTTATTTTCTCGCCCAGTCTCTATGCGGCTATGAGTGCATCGTTGACATTTGTTTGGGAAGCAAGGGCAGGGTGCAGCCGAGCGTTTCGTTGTCTGCACCGCCCCTTTCATTCTTGCATCGTTTTAAACCCTAGGCTGCACGACCATGTCTTAAGTGATGGTGTGTTTCCTTGGGATGTAGGAGGGGTGCGTAGATGATAAGGGGTTTTTGGGGTTTCTTAGTGGTCTACAGTTTAAGGATTTGTGTTTTTTCCTCAGTAAAGTTTTCTACCTAAAGAAGCAAGGTTGTTATGGAGATCTAGAGTTTGCCCTAACAGAGGTTTTCGAAGGCTAGGGAAAATAGGTTTTGTTGGTTTCTTGTTGTTGCTTCTCGTACTAAATGCCTATTTATTTGATAAAAGAAGTTATTCAGCATGCATATTGATGGGATGGTAATATTCTGGTTTTTTTTATTGCTGTTTTTGATACATAGCTTGCTAGGAGTAAGTAGACTAAAGTCATGTTGCATGATTGTTATAGGCTAATCATCAACACAACAATATGCACCGAAAGCAGAAGAAGAAGGCCCAAGCAGCTGAGGAGGAACCAAAAGTAGACTTAGTAACCAAAGTTGAGGTTATTTATGAAGATACTAAAGCCATCACCGGAGTTGAGTCGGAGTATAAATCGAGAGAGGTATACAGAATGATTTCAAACCAGAGTGTTCCAGAAGCTGGGTTCGAAGATATGCCTATATATGCCAATATTGAGAGGTCAACCATTATGAAGGTGGCTACCATACCTGAACTTTTCCCATGTTCAGAGGGGATAGGGTGGATTCTTCCTAGGGAAGATGTAACGAGGATGATACTGGCCAACACCGAGAGGCAGGGTTATGCTGCATATATCCCATCCTATGTATCCATGCATTATAATTTACCAACACCACAAACCTATTTGACTGAAATTTTGTTAAAGGAGCTCAATCTAGATATGGTGGAAATAGTTAAAAAGATGATGATCCATGTAAGAACTTCCGTACGAGGCCTTCTGGAGAGTACGAAACATCAAACCTCCACACTCCATACAGGTTCATTGCTTTGATGTTAAACATAATTTCCGGGAGGGCTAATGGAAACATATTTAAAATAGGTTGGGTACCAGTGATATTTTTTGTCGCCACCCAAGGTATAATTTTTAATTGGGAAAATATAGTGTCCAATAGCCTGTCAGCTTGTATAAGTGCAAAATTGGGAGGAGTGTCCCAGAAGAAGACACAATTTTATATGATTTCAATATTGATTGATTGCATCTTATGTACTCAGCCATTCCCAACATTGAAGTGCCAATGGGATAAAGACCGGGCCCTTGTGTATGCTGCCTATAAATTATTCTGGGCTCACAAATATTATAGCCATTACAAGGAGATTTATGAGAATTTCATTATGGCATTGTATACATTGATTTTCATGGTTGAATGTAATTGTATGTCAGAGGAATCTTTGAAAGTTGTGAAAAACAATGAAAACTATTATTTGATAGAAGAAGGTTTATATTTAAGAATGTACGGTGGTTCAAGGGCTCCTTCCCTTCTACAGAGGTATGCTACAGACCGTGTGATCCATAAAGAGGCTATGAGACAGTTGTACATTAATGGAGTGGGAAATTTCCTTTTTGAGCAGAAGAAGGCAGTATATCTTGCAGTCCCCTTTTTTGTAGGAAGTTATAAATTTTCCAAGGTAAAAACTGCAACGGAATTTGTTAAGGAATTAGAGTATTTTCACTTCGGTGAAAAGAATTTCCATAGGAATGAATCTGAGGATAAAGTTGCTGATTATTGCACAGCAGCTGGAGTGCATTTTGAGTATACAAATTTCTGGGATAAAGATGAAGAGATCTTCCAAAATGCTCAAAACATGATAGCTTTGAGGAAAAGATTCAAACAAAGATAGCGACTGTGGGCGGAAAGGGAAAAGCTGTTGATAAACTCAAAAGGAAGGAAGAATATGCAACAAAGAGAAGGAAGGAAGAAGCTCACAGGTTAGCACAAGAAGCAGAGAACTGGTTGCGAGCTGAAGAAGAAGAGAAGAGAAAGATAGCTGAAGAGGCACAAAGAATATAGAAGAAGAAAAGAAAAGAAAGGAGGAAGAAGAAATACAGAGAAGGCAGAAATAAAGTGAAGGATTAAGATTAGAAGATGCTAATAAGGGAAAAGGGCAAGCAAAAAAGGCAGTTGAAGAATTGAGAGAAGAGACACGAGAAGAACAAGACCCTGCTGATCAAGGACATACTCAACCCGATGTTGATCCATTCGATCCTGATGTTCCATCTAGTAGTACATCAAGAGAGAATCCTATGACAGTATCTGGAATTGAACTAATTCCTTTTACTCCCACAGAAGGAGAAGAAGTGCCCGATTTAAACACCATTTTCTATGACAAGGTAAAAAAGAGGATTGTTAAAAGAACAGAGAAAAAGGTGAACAATGGAGGTAAGACAAGAGTGATGGTGACTGATAAAATAGTGGTTCACGGTACCAACAAATATCTGTGATTAATGGCAAGGGATGGGGTAGCCATATCCATAGCCACTGAAGATAACGTGGATAGAATAATGACAGATCCAGAACAGTCTCAGAAGAAGGTCACAAAGTTGAAAGAGACCTTGAAGAGAGAGAGGAGTGAAAGTCAGAGTTTGAAGTATGAATATATGATCAGTGAAGTTGAGGTATCCAAGGCAGAGTGTCAGACTCTACAGGAAGATAAAGATTCTATGGTGCTATTTGTAGGCAATATAGAAAAGGAATCCCAGGCCACCTTGGTAGAGTTTGGGAAACTACAACAAAGATATCAGGTTTTGGAAGCCGAAAGAGATAATCCGAGGCTATCAATTGAAGAGTTGAATAAGGAAAAGGGAAAGTTAGAAGATAAAGTGATAGAAATGGAAGTACAAAGGACCACTATGGAAGGGGAAGTTAAGCTATATGAAACTCAAATAGTAGCCTTGGAAGATCAAAAGAATTCACTAGAAGTTTGATTGAAGATATCTATGGAGCATAAAGTCGATGTTGAAACTTTAAAGAAGCATACTCTGACACTCAAAAATAAGATTCATCAAATGTAGCTTCCGATGGTGGAAGAGAGGTTTAAGGTTCAATAAATAGAAATAAGGTTGGAGGAAATTATAAATACAACTTCCTATTTCTTGGACAGGACACAGGATATATTAGAAACTCTACAGGGAAGAATGACATGGGTAGAAACAAATAAGGAGCCTCCCGTAGATGTACCTCCCAAAGACTTGGAGACGATAAAGCTGGAGTATGAGCTGATCGAGTTTGCTAGTAAAGCAACAGAAGAATTAATAAAGATAGTGAGGAAGACGAAGAGTGCTTGTGTAGAATTTTGTAGGAGAGTACTTCTAACTTACAATCGGTGTTAGAACTCTGCTGGAAGGAGGTTAGAAGAGTTGCCAGAGCATGAAATATTTTTGAAACAATTACAGGAACGATGCAACGAAGATGAACATGCCATTCAACTTGTGAAGGGGTTAGATGAAAATGTACTTAAAACTGAAATAACACATGCGGCCGTTAGTAGTCACTTGTTGGAAGAACAACTTCGCTTGATTCCGACCAGGGTGGCGAGTGTAAAGGCTCAAACTGCTAAACATGAAATCACTATCATATTTTTAGAGCATTTTGGTTTTGAAAGTATAGCATCAGAGGCAAACGTGTGGAAGAAATTTATGAATGATCAAATTGGGTCATCTTAGTTGGACTATTTAGAACATTTGATTAATGATGTAATATATTGTATTTATCTTTTTGAGTCCATAATCTAAAGGACAAAATTTTGTAAAGGAAAGGTTAAGGGAAGCCCAAAAGGCAACGAGGGTAGCTCAAGAGTTTTTTCTTTTTGTATAAATATAGGCAAGCTTTATGTATTAGATGACCTTTTTTCAGGCTATCTTGGTGCAATGTTATTGTAAGAAGAACTATTTCATCTTATAATAAAGAGTTTATATTTTCGGCTGGAGAAAGCACTATGGGGTTTCAAATGCTTGACATGGACTGGTTGAATGTGAACTACTTCTGTTGCAGTTTGTTTCTATGAACTATGAGATCGTTCTAACTTATGAATTCTTTCATGTTATGAATATTCTCTTGTTTATTTATGTGAAATTTCCACAATCATATCTGAGTAATGAATGTTTTAATTGACAATGAGCTATCTCTTTGTTTATTTGTCTAGTTATATTCATGTATTCAGAAATATTAACAGCTATATGTAGTATTCTAAATGCATGTTATACAATACATTACTCATTATTAATTACAGTATTGCTCCCTAGGGATAGGTTAGATAGTCTTAGTTAGTATTTCCGTGTTTATGATTTAGAAGCAAAAGAGGTAAGACAAGAGGTAAGAACCTGCGCATCACATTGTGACACTCTTCATTATCTCTATCGACTGCACTTAGCTAGGCACTTGCATATCATACCCAAATATAAAACTAAAAAATACACTTAAACGGTGGACCAGGCCGCAACCGGTAAAATAAGATTTAACCGTTACTTAAACTACGGTATCCAGACCATAAACCAGACGGATTCCCCATACCAAACAATAACGAGCTAATTGGGAACGCTTATTGGGGAGAATCCCTACTGTTGTTACCTTCGATTTTCCAAGCCTCAACAAGATGTCAAGAGCTAATAAATCAAAATACCAAGTTGACAAAGCAGGTGATTGACCAAATGGCCTTGCAAGGGGCCAAACATATGATTTGGGATGAAATTATTAAAGAAGCTAATAAGTTTATACCATATTTAGATTTTATCACAGATCAGGAGAGTGCTCTGAAAGTGGCCAGAAAAAATATTTTGATAGTAAAGCAAGGATTAAATAAGAAGCCAATGGAAGTAGCTCAGAATGCTATCAACTTTTTAAGTGCCTTATCAGAAGATCAAGTCAGAAGGTTTGGTATCCAGGAAAAAGTTGTTATTGCCTCTTGGGCTAGAAAAGTGATTGGAAAGTACATAATGTTGGATAATGTATAGGCTAAAGTTGATATTATAAGTCATAAAGTCAAAGAAGTGACTAATTTATTTACTCCATTAGTAAACATGGGAATTCCTTTCTTCTGGGAGGAAATGGGACCATTATTGTCTCAAGAAGAATATCTGGAGAAGTTGGTAAATTGCAGGTCAGATCACAGTAAGTTTCAAGATAAGCAGCAGGCTCTTTCTGAAAGAGTCGTGTTTGATAAATTGGCTGAAGAGTTCAAGTTAATGTTTGATTTTAAAGTCACGTGTACCAAGGTGCCTAATATTTCATATGCAGAAAGCATGGAGCTCAGATTTCTAGCACATGAAATGGTTGCTGCAGATTTGCCTAAGCCGAAATAGTGGAGAACGGTTCAACAATTTGGATCAAATAAATATAAGTTACAACCATGAAGACTTCAAGGAGGACAGCGCAAGAGGAGTTCAACGAAGGATATTTTATGAAAAAATGTTATTTAAAAAAAAATTCATTAGTTAAGAATTTTTGTTATCTCAAAACTATTTTGTAATAAATAAATGCTTTGAAATATGTAATAAACTGTTGAAACTGTTAGGCAGTCAGGTTTATTGTTCATCTCATGGAGCAATGTATACATATTCATACTTTTGATGAGGAAAGGGTTGGAACTCGTGGGATTTTGAATATATGTGTATTCAAGTACTTCTTTAATTAAATTACGGAGCCACAAGTTGGCGTTTGGCAGAGATTCCTGTGTTATTTCATGTTACAGTTTGTACTTTCCTTTCTTAATGTGAATGTTTTTTTCCAGTTTTACCTGTTCATTATGTTTTCCTTCATGTTTGAAATGAGCGTATAACAGTTTAGAATTCATATTTACTATGCTCTATTTGTTCTTTTCAGATGTCCACCAAATATTTCTTCTAAAGTTGATACCTAATTCATTCTACAATGCTCTATGTTAATGGTATGTTCATGTTCTTCCTTTTTCACCAGAAAATCAAATTTTGACTGTGGCTGAGTAGCTATCTTGCCTCTGTTTAAAACTTCATGTAGAAGTTCTGTTTATCTATATTTATATCTTGACTCCATAGCCCAATAGTCATGTGTTCAGTTTCAACCAATCTTCCTAATTACACACAATTTCACTTATACATATCTGGCCTTGTTAATACTTTGTGAGAGATCCCTCTTGGAAGAGAAAAAATCTAGTTTTCTCTTTAAAAGTGGGTTTTGCTGTTACCTAGGAATAGCCTTTGTAACCTTTGGTAATTTTCCAGTGATAACAAATTGGTGCCGTTTCCGGGGACGAAAGTGCATATCAGCCCTGGAAAGAACGACATGGATTGCAAAGTTTCAAGAAAGAAATTTCTGTGGGCAAGCAGAAGTTTCCACATTTAAAGAAGGTTGTACATTTGCCTTGGTGACTTCACATTCATTCTAAGCAATATTACAAAAGACATCCTGGCTTTTAGGAGATCGAATATGATAGGTAACCCTAATACTGAAACTTTGCAAAATGTGGAGAATCCAGAGAAATTGCTTAGAAATAAAAATAAAGAAAAAATAAATAGTTCTCAGTTTGGTGCATTATCATCTCAATACTTTCATAGTATACAAGAATCTGAATGGGAAACTACTGTTGAGAGATTACTGTTAAAATCAAAATATGAATATGACCTAAAGAAAGTTGAGATTAACCCTAGTAGGTTAGAGTCATATCTTCTTGATTCTTTGTGGAAAAACCTTCAAAATCCAGTAAAAACTGAAAAAATTGCTCCTATTGTCCAAAACTCTCAGTTTCATATTCCCCAAACTATATAGAGTCCTCCAGTTTTTCAACCTTTACCACTTGCTCCAAATCCACCTAGGCCAATGGCCACAGCTAGGTTTGCTCCATTGGCCTTACCTGCAGTGTTACATGACCTCCCCTTAAATTTTTCCCAGAGGATTTCATTGTATGATGGAGAAGGAAATGTTACTGCAAAGTACCATGTTGGAAAATTTGATGACTTTATAGATTTAGAATAGGTTGACTATGAGGATGGTAAGATGAGGCTGTTTGCACAAAGCTTGTCTGGAGAAGATAAAAAGTGGTGTAAAGATTACTTGCTGGGTCTATTCGAAACTTTGATGCCTTTCAAAATTCCTTCATGGAGAGATGGGACGATAAGCATAGTCCATTACAAGTCCTATCCCAGTACAATAATCTTAAAAAAAGAGGTTTTGAGTCAGTCCATGTGTTTTCCAGTAGGTTCATGAGAGTCTATAATTCAATACCTGCTGATATTAAGCCTTCACATGGTGCTGCTAAGCTTCATTATGTAGAAGCCTTTGATAATTACTTTTCATTGTTGTTAAGAGAAAGAAAATCAACCAGTCTTCCTATTATGTTTACAGATGCCTTTGAAGTAGAAGCGAATATGATGACCTATGGAAAGATAAAACAAAGAGTAGATGTTGATAGGAGGAAAGGTAGAGAAGAAACTATGCCCTCCACCTCTTCTGCTTCTTCATCTAATGATATCAAATTTGAAATGATGCTTAAAACAATGGAAAATTTAATGGATAGATTGACTATGGATACTAGGCCAGTGAATCGAGAACATAATGAAACTTAGATCAGAAACCCTAACTTTAGAAGAACTATTCCTCCTCCACTCCCACAGAATAGACAAATGGACACGAGGAATCCAAGGAACCAAGAAGATCAGCAAATAAGACCGCCTTTCCCTGAAAATTATGTTGTTGATGAGGGTGGTGCAGAGTCTATTGAAGACAGTATTCATCATTTTGGTGATTTAGATTTTGAAATCTATCTGACTGAGGAGGAACACAATATGTTTGCATGGGAGGATGATAATAGAGATTTTGAGGAGGAGTTGGAACAGTATCAGAAAGGGTATATGCATGCTATAGATGATGTGAAAAAGATCAAATTTATAAGTAGATATGTTATTATAAATAAATGGAGGTTAAATCCAAATCATCCTTCCTGTAGTTAGATAAACACAAAAAAATAAATGAAAAACAAAAGGAACCTGTTGTACATAAAGAGATTGAGAATAGAACTGAAAAAATAGAGTTAAAACAAACAAAACCCATCGAGGTAGATACAATTTCTTCCATTTTTAATCTACAAAGTGAACTTGCAAAGTTGAAGATTTCAATTCCTTTTAATGAACTGCTCAGAAATCATGAGTATAGGGACACAATAACAAAAATGGTCAGAAATCAGGGAGAGGCTCAACCAGATATTTTGGAAGTAACTGATGACAATCCTACCATTGTTCTGGGATCTAAGATTGATAATGTGGATAATGAGGAAGTACCACCTTTTTATATGAGATTAAATGTGCATGACATGGTGTTGCATAATTCTATGTTAGATTCAGGTGATTCACATAATTTGATTCCTAAAGGAGTGGTAGAAAGTTTGGGGTTAGAGATTACAAGGCCTTATAAAGATTTGTATTCTTTTGATTCCAAAAGGGTGAAATGTCTAGGTTTGATAAAAGACATGGTAGTATCCTTGAATAAATTACCATCTAAAACTGTGGTCATGGATGTCGTTGTGGCTGATATCCCTCCCAAATTTGGTGTTTTGTTGTCAAGATCTTGGACTTCAAAATTAAAAGGAAGTTTGCAAATGCATATGTCTTATGCTACAATTCCCGTTCTTAATGAAAACAAGAGATTGTACAGTGAAAAAAGATCACCTTATGTTGTTAGCACTCAAGATCAACCAGGAGTTCATCATGTTTATGCTGTTGATACAGACTCAGGGTCATCTATTTTCTTCAATGATGTGTCTCCTTGTGATTCAAAATTTGTTGTGCCAAGTAAATGTAAAAAGGATAAAAGGGTGATAAATGGGCAGGAAGCATTGGAAAGAAAGCAAAGGGAAGAAGGGTTATGGACTATGTATTTTGATGGGTCAGTGGCTAAGGTGGGTGCTGGTGCTGGTGTATACATAATTTCCACTATTAGAGATTTTAAAGATTTTTCTTACAAGTTGAATTTTGAATGTACTAATAATGTAGCAGAATATGAAGCTTTGTTGCTGGGTTTGCATGCACTAAAGGATTTGGGAGCTAAACGAGTCCAGTATTTTGGAGATTCAGAACTTGTGATAAATCAGGTGAATGATAGTTATCAAACTAAGCATCCCAGAATGAGAGCTTATAGGAATGAAGTGTGGGATATGTGTGGGAACTATTTCACAGAACACAGTGTAAAAGTAGTTCCTAGATATGATAATACAGTGGCAAATTCTTTGGCAATTGCTGCTGGAAAATTTAAGAATCCTATTGCAGGTAAAAGAAAATACAAGGTTTACATTGTGAACATGCCTTCCATACTAGACAATACTAGGTACTGGAAATTTTTTGAAGATGATATGCAAATTAAAATATTTCTGGAGTTGTTTGGTGAACTTGTAAATACACAGATAGAAAATGAAAGTGTAGATTCTGAAAATTTTTCAAGATGTCGCTGAAGATGAAGGAGAAGTTACTGAAACAGAGAAGTTGAAAGGCTCACTAGGAGGAAAATATATAGTCCAATTGAAGAGTGACCATATTCCCATAGGTTTAATTCCCTTAGAGAAGATTTTTGACCAAAATGATGTTGTCAGAGATCCTAAAGTCAAATCTGCTGAAAACGCTGTTGAAGATAAAAACATTGGTACTGAGGAGAATCCCAAAATTGTAAAGTTGTCCAATAAATTACATACTAAAGAGAAACATGAATATGTAAACCTAATGAAAAAATACACTGATGTATTTTCATGGATTTACAAAGACCTCAAAGAGTATGACACCTCCATTATACAACATACTATTCCAATTAAGCCCGGAGAAAAACCATTTAGGCAGAACCTCAGAAGAATTAATCCAATGTTATTGCTTGCCATTGAAAAGGAGATCAAAAAATTATTTTATGCTAAAATAATTGTAACCCTGATATTCTCCAAATGGGTTGCTAATTTGGTGCATGTTAGAAAGAAGAATGGTGAAATAAGACTATGTGTGGATTTCAGAAACTTGAATAAAGTCTCTTTGAAGGTCAATTACCCTTTACCAAAGATGGACCATATTTTGCAGAAAGTAGTAGGTTCAGAGAGAATTTCTACCATGGATGGGTTTTTAGGTTATAATAAAATAAAGGTGCTTTCTGAAGATCAGGAGAATACTGCTTTCACTACACCATGGGGTACATTCATGTACGCAAAGATGCCTTTTGTATTAATGAATGCAGGAGCCACTTTCCAGCGTGTTATGGACATTGCTTTTGCAAATGAAAGAGACATGTTTGTAGTGATTTACATGGATGATATTACTGTGTATTCTAGGCATGATAGGGAACATATCAAACATCTGGAAAAGGTATTCCTTAAATGTAGAAAGTATGGCATTTCATTAAATCCAAGGAAGTCAAATTTTGCTTTGGAAGAAGGAAAAATTTTGGGTCATATTATTTCCAAAGAAGGTATAAGGATTGATCCGGACATGGTGAGTGCAATTTTGAAGGTGGAGGAACCAAGAAGTAAGAAAGAAGTACAATCATTCATTGTTTAGGTAAATTTGTTGAGGAGATTCATTCCTAGTTTTGCTGAGATATTGATGAACACTACTAATATGCTAAAAAATGATCATGAAATAAAATGGACAGTGGAGGCTAAGAAATATTTCAAGAATATAAAGCAAGCTATTTCAGAAGCTCATGTGCTGGTAAGTCTAGATTTGACAAATATTTTCTAGTATTCTCATATGCTTCAGAGCATACTGTTGTAGCTATTTTGTTACAAAAGAATGATCAAGGGGAAGAACATCCTATAGCATTTTTTAGTAAGATATTAGGAGATGGAGAGTTAAAATATGATATCATGGAAAAAAAAGCATATGATTTGATTAAGGCCCTGAAAGATTTCTGAATTTACATTCTTCATTCACATGTAGTTGCATATGTTCCCAGCAGTGTGGTAAAGAGCATACTTACACAACCAGATCCGTAGGGGAAAAGAGCAAAATGGATTGCTGTGCTTTTGGAAGATGATATTGAAATTAGGTCCACAAAGTTGATTAAGTGACAAGGATTGGCTAAAATGATGACAGATTCTAATTGTGATTCTCTGCAGCTAAATTTTCTGTCCATTCAATTAAATAAGTTGGACACAGAAGTACAAGTGATGCCAGATTTTTCTATTTCTCCATGGTATGCTGATATTGTTTATGTGTTGCAAAATTTACAACCTCCTGCAAGGTTAAATAAAACTAGAGCAAGTTTTGTGAAGCTGAAGGCTGCAAAATTCTGTATTTTAAATCAATATATTTATTGAAGGATCTTGGTGGAGTGTTATTGAATTTCCTCTTGGAGAATGAAGCTCAACAGATAGCAAAGGATTTCCATGAAGGAGATTGTGGGGGACATCATTCATGGAAGGTAACTGCAAATAAAGTTTTGAGAGCAGGATTATATTGGCCTTCATTTTTTCCAGATGTATATAAAGAAACCACCAAATGTCATCAGTGCCATATTTTTTATGGAAAGAGGAGAGTGGTTCCACTCCCTCTTAATCCCATATTAGTAGAAGCACCTTTCCAACAGTGGGGATTGGATTTCATTGGGGAAATAAATCCAAATTCCTCAGGACAACATAAGTGGATCTTAACAACAACTGATTATTTTAACAAATGGATTGAAGCAATACCTACTAGAAGAGCTACATATGCAGTGATAATAGATTTCCTGGAGAATAATATTTTGGCAAGATTTGGCTGTCCTAAGAGGATTGTAACAGATAATGCAGCTACTTTTATGTCTAAGAAGATGATAAATTTCTGTCATAAGTTTCATATAAGTTTGAATCATTCTACTGCTTATTATCCACAGGCTAAAGGACTGACAGAGTCCTCTAACAAAAGCTCAGTGAGGATAATTAAGAAGTTGTTGGAAGAAAATAAAAGAGCATGGCATACAAAGCTGAAATATGCTTTGTGGGCTGATAGAATCAACACAAAGAGGGCTACTGGAATGTCACCATTCCAATTGGTGTATGGAGCTGAAGTGGTTTTTCCAGCATATCTAGGAGTACCCGTTATGAAGTTATTGCAGGAGCAGCAGGATGAACCTAATCATATGCAAAGGAGAATAAATCAAATAATTGAGCTAAATGAACTAAGGGATAAAACATATGATAAGGTACATGTACATCAGGAGAAAATGAATAATACTTTTGACAGAAAGGTAAAAGAAGACACTTTCTAGGTTGATGATTTGGTGTTAAAATGGGATGCTCCACATGAAGACAAAGGAAAGCATAGTAAGTTTGATAATTTATGGGTAGGTCCATACATTATTGCAACACACAGGGGTAACACTGCTTTTATTCTACAATATCAGGATGGGTATCAGTATGAAGGAGGTCCAGTAAATGGGAGATTTTTGAAGCATTATTTGGAATAAGGGGAAAGGAATTTCATGTATTATAGTGTAAATATTTCTTTAATTTCAATCAGGATAGATAGTGAGGCAGAAGATTTGAAGCCCACAGAGAAGGCCCTAAGATCAGAAGGGGTAGCCATATTTTAGTTTTCGAGTTTCTTTCAGAAAAATAAAAAAATTTAGATTGACAATGGATTTGGGAACTTGTCTACGGGGTTCTTTGCTACATCGCAGGGAGGATAACATCCCTAGTGGAGCCAGCTATTAGCACCATAGTTGAAAATTGTGGATCGTTTAATTGAAAGGTTTGTGAATGATTCATATGTTAAAATTTGGTGGAAGTGGTCTTTAGGTTAATGGGTGAGCATGATATTTCATTATGGGTCGTTGGATGAAAAGAAGGGTGTGATCTACAGTGGTAGATAGTTTCGATAATGAAAGATGAAGGAGAACTTGAAATCATCTCATCGACGAAATGGAGGTAAAAGGTGTTAAATAGTGACGACTTAGATTTAAAGCACTGCAGATCAACGGTGGTGAAGCATTTCGGAGATCAGAGATGCAAGGATAAAAGAAGTCTTGCAATTCGTGGAATGGGTAAACAGGTGGAAAGATTGGATGGAAAGGATGAGAGAAGAGATAGATATGCGATCGGGAGCAATTCCGCAGATTGAACTAGCACCGAGAAATTCTAAATTGAAATCTGCGGAAAGTGGTAGGGGCCATGTTGATCAACGGTTTTGATAACGCTCAGGATTTGATCAACGGATGAGGTGCATTCCGCGAATGGAAGTTGCTCGATCATTCCGTTCTGAAATGATTTGTGAAATGTTAAAAGTTTCCACAGTTGGACGGTCCTGATGAAGGAAGGTTGCGTATCAAGGGCTAATATTTATTCCACCGAATCAAGTTGTGAAGGGTGTTAGTCTCAAGTATTGGTGTTGATATTTTGCACATAGACGGCTTAGATTTCAAAGAAGAGAAAATCTACAATGTATATTATGGGAGGTGCGCCATGCTTATGAAACATAAAAAAAGATAAAAAGCAGCTACGTGGAGTTTCAAAAGTTTGTTTTTCTTCTGAGCTGTGGAACTGGCAATAACCCTGACTGTGCGCAAAGTGCCAACGTGGATGGAATCAAAACACTATCCTAATTAACAGTGGTAGGCATCCTAAAAATTTCCAATTAATTCTAAAAATGGATAAAATAGATGAGATAGAGGTAGTAGAGGTGGAAGATAGTGAAGAGTTAGGGGTTTTCTGTCAGAAGGATGAGAGGAGCTTTGAAGACAAGAATACTGAATTTTTTTATACTATTTTGATGAATGAAACAATTGAGACAACTAAGAATAAGTTGAAAGTTATTAAGGACCAAGGTAGTGACACCCATGTTGTTTCCAAATCTTTCTTTTACTTTCTCTTTGTCAACCAGACCCCCAATTGCCATGAATTTGTCGAGTGGTGTGTGAATAACTATTATGTTGCTGAAGGAGTCATTATGAATAAACCTAAGTCTAGGATCCTTTGCCCTTTTCAGGCCTCTATCATCCGCAAAGCCCTATCTGTCCCAGATGATTTTATTCCTTTATCCCAAGTGTACAAAGAAGAAAATATCATACATTTCTTCCAAGAGTCAACAACTGAGAGTAAAGAAGCCTTTTTAAATTCATGTTTGAAGCCGGGTAGAGAGGTGATAGGTTTATCTTACCCTATTGACCTAGTTCTATTTAATGAAAAAGCCCAGTCTTGTATTACTTTAGCCAGTCAATTTTTGGGGTTAGAAACTAATGGTTATGTTACAAAGTCACTATTGAGTCTGTTGTTTGTCTTAAGTACCTGCCAAATTGAGTCTGAACTTCTAGGTCAGTCCTTACAGTCTTGTTGCCTTAAATTTGATGAGTTCCTAGCTAAGAACATTCATTCTCAGTTAGTCAACTTCCACGATACCAGAGTTTTCAGATTCCAGTCCTTTTTGCTGAAAATGTTCTTATCATATAATGAGGATAGCTTATAGTCTCCTGAGTTGGTAATCATAGATGAAATGAGCCAGAATTATTGCAAGTTTATAAATGGTTTGATGGATAAAATTTAAAGCATTTTCTTTCAGGAAAGATTTCCTAGGGTATTACCAGAGATGAAGGAAATATTGCAGCTTTCCCCTAGTAAAATGATAGGATATTGGTTCCTTTCAGAGTCTGAAACAGTTATAAGATTGTATGGATTTGTGCACTAGCCTTATATTCTTCCAGCCTTTCTAACAACCAAGATATTCTCTTTCGAATTTCTTAGACAAAATCTTACAGTGGAAGAGAAACACATCTTAAACTTCAGGAAGAGTTTGGAAATGAAATTTCCCTGGGAGGCAGGGCCATATGTTGTCAAAAGTAGAGCTGCTTTACCCATAATTGAAAATCTGCTCAAGAGCATGGGGGTTTTCTTTGGGAACTACAATAAACGATGATCCACACCAGGTAATTTCAAAAAGAAGACAAGCAAATAACAATAATCCTTTTGAACATACTAAAGTAGTTGGAATCAGGGAGGCATCTAATTAGGAAAATTATCTTGACAAAGCTCCAGATAATGTCAGCATGGAACAAGTCTCTGTATCTTCCTTACCTAGAAATAATTCCCCCCCAGTGGATCTTTCTAATTTAGTTGCAGTTGCTGGTAATATTTCATCCTTAATAAGTTTTTTAGGAACTTCAAAGAAGAGAGAGCATTCAGATTTCATGGACACTGAAGAAGCAGACACTGTTAGTACACCAAAGAAGCAACAAAATGAACAAGAGGGACAAATGGTACAGCTGAAGAAAATCAGTATGAAAGGAAAAAAGAAACAAGAAAATCCCAAAGTAACTGGTATGGAACTTCAAGAATACGTGTTTGATGGATTAACCCCAAATAAATATTCATCAAATGAGGAATGGTTGAACACCTACAAGGAAAAGGATGATAAAACCTTTGATGAGACAATGAAATTATACGAGGAAGTAATACAGTTTCCCAAGCTAGATGTAACATTGAAAAATATAAGGGATCATACCAAGTATACCCTGAGTTTGGCCATGACTGTTGGCAATAAGGTATCAGAGGTGAATGTGAACTTAGAAAATATCCCTACCATGTTTGAGTACATAGGGTACTCCCAAAATACCAAACACCAAGAGCATCCACTCACACAAACATATCACATATCAACACACCGATATTTTGATGCGGTTAAAACCCTCGAGAGGGAAAGAATCCACGGCCCCCGCCAAATAGCTACTTGGAGCAATTTATTATGCAAAATAAAGAAAGTTACAAATGAGCTTCTCATAATCGATCAACTAGCCAAGGACCCTCCATGCTCTTTAAATAGAGATCATGGACCAATCAGGTGTTAAGCCATGGATCAAGGGTAGGTATGATCTAAGAGAAGTTGAACCGTCGGATCACTCTATGTCTAGAACATATTGTGACTGTTAGATTAGAATATTTACAAATGCATACTAAAGAAACACACTTTACCTAACATATATATTACACAAGTTGATCTTAACTAACTCCTAAGTGTCTAAATATCCTAACACCCCCCCTTAAGAACAACTAGGGATAGGATTGAAGGATTTACAAAAGTGACACTATTAGGAGAAGGAAGGAGGAATAAGAGTCTATCCCCCCCTTAATGACACATTCCTGAACTCCTGACATAGATCGAAGTTTAGAAAACTTCGCTTCTGTAAGAGACTTGGTGAAGATTTCTGGAACTTGATCATCTGTAGGGAAATAGAGCACTTCAAGAACATGATCATGAACAAGATTTCTGATGAAGTGCATGTGTAGCTCAATGTGTTTGCTGTGTTGATGTAGAACTGGATCTTTGGAAAGCTTGATGGCACTTCGATTGTCGCACCAAAGTGGAGTAGGCTGCTATTGCTCGAATCCAAACTCTGAAAGGATCTGTCAAAGCCATAAAGCTTCTTGACTGGAATTAAATGCGGCTCGATATTTTGCTTCTGCTGAATAAAGAGAAAGAGATTATTTTTTATTACAATCCCAAGTGATAGGTTCAGATCCCAGACTGAAAACATAACCTGCAGTAGAATTTCGATCATCAGGATCGTCGGCCCAATATGAATTAGTGAAACCAACCAACAAAGGTTCCCCCCCTGTACTGTAATGAATCCCAAACTGAATTGTACCTTGAATATATCGAAGTATTATTTTTTTTGCTTTCCAATGACTTTCATGAGGTGTTTGCATATAACGGGAAACACAACCAATGACAAAGGAAAGGTCAGGACGGGAATGAGTCAAGTATAAGAGACTACTAACAAGCTGACGATACAAGGTGGCATCTACTTCAAGGGAAGTACAAGTGGCATAAAGTTTGACTCCATACTGGAAGGGAGAAGGGGCTGGTTTACAATCTTCCATGTGAAAGCAACGAAGAATGTCACAAGCATACTTAGACCGAGAAATAAATATTCCTTCTTTGGTTTGCAAGACTTGGAGACCAAGAAAATAATGCAAATGTCCTAAGTCCGATATTTCAAAATTTTGCTTAAGACTGAATTTCACATGGGTTAAAAGTTTAGGGTCACTGCCGGTAAGGATAAGATCATCAACATAAAGAACAAGTATGATGAGATGGTTTCCTACTTTCTTGGTATAGACATTGGGGTCAGAATGGCATCTAGAAAAACCAGTGTCAAGGAGAAATCTATCCATTTTGGTATACCAAGCTCTAGGAGAAAGCTATCCATTTATTAAGGCGACATACAAGGCTAGAGTTATTCTGAACATATCCAGGAGGTTGTTCCATGTAAATGTCCTCCTGTAAATCACCGTGTAAGAAGGAAGACTTGACATCCATTTGATGGAATTCCTAGTTATGTAAGGCTGCAAGGGAAATAACAAGGCGGATGGAGTTCATTTTCGTGACAAGAGAAAAGGTTTCATTGTAGTCATTCCCTTCAAGCTTGAGTAAGATATTATACATTTTCATAGAGAAACAGGTGATATTTTTTATACAAGACTACTCAAATCTACATTGTAGGTATCTAAATTGGAGTCAAATAAAAAGAGAGGCCAGGACCTCCTAAGGAAAGAAAAGGTTGAGAACGAGGCCCTTAGAATCAAAATTAAAAAGTTGCAGGATGATTTGTTGAAGGTTGATGGGTAGTCAAACAAAGGAACAGTGGCTCAAAATCTATTTGATGAAAAAGAGAAAGAGGTTCAAGTGCTGAAAAAGAAATTGAAAATTCCTTCCACTTAGCTTATTCAAACTTCTAAATTGACAGAGTTTGATAAGGAGAAAGAAGAATTGAACATTGAATTGATTGATTATAAAGCCAAGCTGTTAAAGCTTGAAGAAAAAGAAAAGCAGTGGGAAAAAGATGCTAAGCTTCTGGCAGAAAGTGAGAAGGACCTAAAAGATAAGCTGGAAGCAAAAGAAAAAGAATTATAGGAAAAATATGAAAGAGTTAAAAATCAATCTATTGTTCCTTCTGTAGAAGTAGATACAACCTCTCTTTCTAAAGCAATGTCCCAGGTAAAGCTGAAAGATGTAGAGCTCACAGGGTTAAAACAACAGAACCAGAATTTAGAAGAGATATCTCTGAAAAAAGAAGAAGAAAAGAAGAAACTGGAGCAGAGATATCAAGAGCTAATAAATTAGAATACCAAGTTGACAAAGCAGGTGATTGGACAAATGGCCTTGCAAGGGGCCAGACATATGATTTGGGATGAAATTATTAAAGAAGATAACAAGTTTAGACCATATTTAGATTTTATTGCAGATCAGGAGAGTGCTCTGAAAGTGGTCAGACAAAATATTTTGATAGTAAAGCAGGGATTAAATAAGAATCCAATGGAAGTAGCTTAGAATGCTATCAACTTTTTAAGTGCCTTATCAGAAGATCAAGTCAGAAGGTTTGGTATCTAGGACAAAGTTGTTATTTCCTCTTGGGCTAGAAAAGTGATTGGAAAGTACATAATGTTAGATAATGTACAGGATAAAGTTGATATTATATGTCATGGAGTCAAAGAAGTGACTAATTTATTTACTCCATTGGTAAATAGGGGAATTCCTTTCTTCTGGGAGGAAATGGGACCATTATTTTCTCAGGAAGAATATATGGAGAAGTTGGTAAATTGCAGGTCAAATCACAATAATTTTCAAGATATGCAGCAGGCTCTGTCTGGAAGAGTCATGTTTGATAAATTGGCTGAAGAGTTTGAGTTAATGTTTGATTTTAAAGTCACGTGTGCCAAGGTGCCTAATTTTTCATATGCAGAAAGCATGGAGCTCAGAGTTCTAGCACATGAAATGGTTGTTGCGGATTTTCCTAAGACGGAACAGTGGAGAATAGTTCAACAAATTGGATCAAATAAATATAAGTTACAACCATGAAGACATCAAGGAGGATAGTGCAAGAGGAGTTCATGGAAGGATATTTTATGAGAAAATGTTATTTAAAAAAAAATTCATTAGTTAAGAAGTTTTGTTATCTTAGAAATATTTTGTAATAAATAAATGCTTTGACATATGTAATAAATGGTTTAAACCGTTAGGAAGTTAGGTTTATTGTTCAGCTCAAGGAGAAATGTATAAGTATTCAGAATTTTGATGAAGCAAGGGCTGGAACCCGTGAGATTTTGAAGATCTGTGTATTCAAGTACTTCTTTAATTAAAATTACAGAGCCACAAGTTGGCGTTTGGTAGAGATTCATGTGTTATTTCATTTTACAGTCTATACTTTCCCTTCTTAATGTGAATTTTTTTCCAGTTTTACCTGTTCATTATGTTTTCCTTCATGTCTGAAGTGAGTGTATAACAGTTTATAATTCATATTTACTATGCTCTAGTTGTTCTTTTCAGATGTCCACCAAATCTTTCTTCTAAAGTTGATACATAATTCATTTTACAATGCTTTGTGTTAATGGTCTGTTCATGTTCTTCCTTTTTCACTAGACAATCAAATTTTGACTTTGACTGAGTAGCTACCTTGCCTCTGTTTAAAACTTTATGCAGAACTTCTATTTATCTATATTCATATCTTGAATCCATAGCCCAATGCTCATGTGTTCAGTTTCAACCAATGTTCCTAATTACACACAATTTCACTTATACATATCTGGCCTTGTTAATACTTTGTGAGAGATCCCTCTTAGAATAGAAAAAAGATAGTTTTCTCTTTAAAAGTGGTTTTTTTTGTTACCTGGGAATAGCCTTTACAAACTTTGGTAATTTTCCAATGATAACAGTGCATTCACTCCAAATTTTTTTGAAGTTACAAAACCTTTGAATAAGTTACTTAGGAAAAATGCAAATTTCAAATGTGATGATGAGTCCAAGAGAGATTTTGAGGATATTAAAGACACTATCGTGCAAGCTCCAATCCTGGTAAGTTGTGATTATTCCAAGACACTTCAAATATTCTCTTTTGCATCTATTGACACCATTGTAGGAGTATTTTTACAAAAGAATGATTAGAATGAAGAGTAACCCATTTCTTTCATGAGTAAATATTTGAAGAGTTTAGAGTTAAAATACCACATCCTGGAAAAGCAGGCCTATGCCGCTGTGATGCCATTAAAACACTTCAGAGTATACATTGGATACTTAGATAATATCTTATGTTCCACATCTAGTAGTGAAGGAAATTTCAAAGAAACAAGATAGTATTGATACCAGGGGAAAGTGGATCACAAAAATCCAAGAGTATGATTTGGAAATCCAACCAACCAAATTAATTAAAGAAAAATGATTAACTTATTTGATTGCAGAAGGAAATGAAGAAGGGCCTTGATCTTAAACAAGGGGCCTCTTCTATGGTTTTAGCAGTCATTGAAGACTTGGAATAGTGCGATTGGTATCATGAATTTTTATACTACTTGAAGAACCTCACATGTCCTAGCCATATTTCATACCGTAAGAAAATATCATTTAATTTTAAAAGCATCCATATATTATTTAATGGGAGTTAGACCAAGGCCTTGGATGGAAAAATCTAGATGGATTAATTCTCATATGTGTTCACCCTCTGGAATCAATCCAGTTGATAGAGGAACTCCATAAAGGAGTATGCAGTGTCCATCACTCCGCTTCTACTACCTCCCATATGATATTAAGAGTAGGGTATTATTGTTCCACTATTTTCCATGACATACACATATATGTTAGAAGTTTCCATCCTTGTCAACTCTTTACTGGAAAGAAAAATATTGCATCCTTACTATTGCACCAAGTTATAGTAGAAGTTCCATTAAAAAATGGGGCATTCATTTCATTGGCGAGCTCAAGGAGAACTCAAGCAATGGTCATTAATGGATACTGACAACTGCATATTATTTTAACAAATGGTTCAAGGATATTCCAACCAAAAAGGCTACAACGAAGGTTGTTATGAACTTTCTTGAGGACATGATGATTAATCGATTTAAAGTTTCAACTAATATTATTATAAAAAATTCCCAAGCCTTCTTTTCTAGTAACTTATCTACTTTTTGTTTTGATTATGGCATGGGATTTTCTTATTCGTCCAACTACTATCTGCAAGGGAGTGGATTGGATGAGTCAAGCAACTCAAAATTGATGAACACATTGAAGAATATTGTTGGAAAAAACAACAAAAGTTTGGAAAGCAAGTTAAAATATGTGTTATGGGATGATTTAATCACATGCAAAGAATCAAATAGAAAGATCCCCTTCGAGCTTTTGTATGGGATTGATGTTACCTTTCCTATTAATATGAAACTTTATGCATATAAAGTCATCTAGTTGCATGTCACATATCCAGATGTAGTTAAATGCATGATTAATCAATTGATAGAGCTTGATGAAAACCGAAGAACAACTTTCAACCATATGGTGTAAAGCCAGGAGAAAACTGAAGGAAATTTTAATAAGAAGGATCGCCAATGTAACTTCGAGAAAGTTGACCTTGTCCTCCTGTGGAAAAAAAGAAATGGATAACCAAGTAAGCATGATAAGTTTGAAATCCATTGGTTAGGTCCATATCAAGTTGATGATGTTGCATGTACACATTCTTTTTTCCTAGGCCATCTAAGTGGCGAAAATATTTCCTTGCAGGTTAATGGGAAAGCATTAAGTAATTTGTACACAAATTATTTCCTTTGTATTATAGTTCCTTTGTATTATTTCCTTTGTACACAAATTATTTCCTTAGTTTCATATGAGTTCAACATTTATTTTTTTACCTATGCATTTCACTTGTCATCATTTCATTTGTTTTTATTACATTTTATTTTGAAAAAGGTAGGATGAGAGTGTTTGCCTTCGATGCATTAATGTATTTGTTGTTAGATGTGTGTGTAAATCTACATGTACCTAGGATATTTAAGAGGGTTCTCAGATACTCTTGAGAAGAGTACATGTCCCGTAGTTGGAGCCAATTGTTACGCCTCTGTATTTGAAGCTTTCCTTCAAGATGTACTTGACTAAGACAAATCATTAGGGCACATGGACACTCTTAATTTTGATTTGTAGAGGCGATTACATGTGTAAGTGTTGTTAGACCTGTCTTATAACACATCATTTTGCACAATTGGACCTATTGTTTTGATATAAAACCCCTCCTCCTAGTCACTATACCCATAAACATTATTCTTTGAAGAAGAAACATACATTGTAAGAAAGGAGGGCACTAAGGAAAAAACATTTATTGGGGTTAGTTGGGGCATGACATCCTCCTTTTGGCTGACCTTGCACTTGGTAGAGTCTAATTGCACATTTTTTATTGTTATTTTGTGTCATTATGTGCTTTAGTGCCCAACATGTGGGTGTATAAACCTAAAATTTTATAATTCGTAAAAGGTTAAGGGTTGTCTCATATAAATAAGACAACCTCATCTCATTTGTAAAACATGGAAAAGGGTTCTAACATGATATCTTTTCTTTTTCTCTTGGTATATTGGAGTACTTGATTTGTGGACACCTCTCTTGGGATGTTTATTTTTTGTTAAAGGATGAATGCAATGTATTCTATGGTTTGATTTTGCACATGGAAAGTTGATGCTAATACTAGTTGTAATAACTCATGCTAAAGGGTGACCTAAGATGCACTTATTTCTCATTCTTGAATAATGTTGGTAAGTTTATCTCCTAACCCTAGTTTAATGTTACTCTTAAAGTGGACCGAGTTAAGATTTCTTTGCTAATATTTATTCAGCTTGATGGATGATACCATACTACAAAGTAGCTATCCATTGTTTAATCAGGCTTTGGACTTCTCTATTTTCCTTAATCAAGTTTTTTCTACGTAAACCTTGAGGTTTCTAATTTATCTCTATTTGCAAGTATTGAAATCCATCTTAAGTGGAGGGATGTTGGTCTTGATCTCTCATAGCCATAGGATTTGAGACAAGAATCTAATACCCTATTCTTCAACCCTCTCTTCATCAATTTTACATGCTTTTATTTTATGCAAAACATACATAAAAATATTATATTGTTGGAAAAACCCTAAAAATCTAAATAAGTTCAAAAATAAAAAATATGTGGTTTTGTATTTTTGGTCCACCTATAAATTCACCCTAGTGTTTTCTTCATAAACCCTAGAGGGCTTCTTACTTTGAGAAAATGAATTGAGAAATGTGAAATTACCTATAATAAGCAATTACTTGTTTAGTATTTTTGGTTCATCCTACATGCGCCTTGTTGTGGATATCCTCCAAGCCTAGGTAGCACACCTTTGTGAGGACTTACCTTGGGAAAAATGAGCTATCTTAGGATTTGTGATAAAGGGGATACTCCATTATCGTATGATTGTTGTGTCTTGTTTAATATTGTATGGCTTCAATTAGGCGTTGATCATAACCATTATGTCTTGGTGGGAGGTATTTATGGTTTGCTGGTGATTGTAGGTATCTATCATCAATTAGGGTCCCCCCTTGGGTTTTGGAGTTACCCGGAGGGTTTGAGAGGTAAGATTTTGGTGATATTGGGTTTAACCCTGTAATGTACCAAATTTTGCATTGGGTCACAATGGCCAAATCACATTTTCCATGTTCATGAAATTTGTGAAAGGGATGCTAAAAGTCAAATAATTTCCAAGGTGGAAAATCACTAGTTTCCTAGCTTGGGGGTGGAAGCTTTGAGATTTGGAATAAGGGGGATAATAACTGATGTTTAGACATTATAAGGGGATAAATATTTAATAATTTATCTTATTAAATAAATACAAGATAAAATGGAAGTGACAATGGAGCATGAAGACACATGGAGACTATGGGGCCCACACTAGCTAGAATTCCTATGTTAAATGGTATCTTTCTCTTGCAAATTTGAATATACGGGAAGCCTAATGTTTTTATATGGATTATAATGTTAATATACTTGTCCATATACTTGGTAGGTCAAATTTGGGATGAACTGTAACTTACATGGGAGAGGAAGAGCCAAATGGGAGTTTCATGGACGCTTGGCTAGATTCCCCTTACATTTATGACATCTATGACACCAATGATGGAGATTGTATGAAAGTTATGAAACAAGTCAGATATGAAGGATGAAATACTGACATAATGACATGTCAGGACTGAATATAGCATCTTAGAGGTCTAATTTGGGAGTTGGAGAAGGCCAAGAGGCTCCTACTCAAATTTGGGAGAAGAGGGAAGGTGAAGAGAGAGGCCACATGGCATAGCATGAGCAGCCACACCAATTCGACTTGGATTTGGTTTATGGATGGATTTGAAAACTTAGAAGACTAATAATGTCTATAAAATACAGGGATCAGCCATGAGAAGGATATTTTTCTCATTTGTGAAATTGTCATTTGTGAATTGTGAGAGCTAGTGGATGACTAGTTTTCTTGCTTAAGCCAATTTTGAGGGTGAAAGATTCCCATCCTAGTTGGTGTTTGGAAAGGCCACTCAGGTATTTCATGGAGATTTAATGGAGTCTTATTTTCAGGTGTAAGCTATAGGAAAGCATGTGGATTCTTCTATGGCAGCACTCTCTCTCAACTATTTCTAGTTTTCACACCATATTCATGCCAATGGAGGGATTGCGCTTTGGGTGAGCTATTGATATATTTGGAGAAGATTATAATTCCAATTATATTATGTGATGATGTATCTATATTTCATGTTTAGAAGACTCTCAGGTCGAAATACCCAAAATAATTCATGTAAAAATGTTGAACAATTAAGAAATAGTGTCATTTCTCCACTATCTTGTTGTGAACCATTGTAATGCTGATGATTTTGAATTGGGAGAGCCTTTCATTGTCCATTTATGATTGTAATCAGTTAAATATTCAATTTTATTCATTCTCAGAAAGTTTCAAGTCTAAATTACCAAGATTTGTATGTCAAAATGGCTTTTAATGAGCAAACAATGACCATTTCCACTCCATTTTGATATATGCCATGGTAATGCTTATTATTTCGAATTGAGGAATGTATATCTGATAAATTTATGATGGATGGACTGTAATTAATGTGTATTTAAAATCTCATGTTCAGTAATTAAGCATTGGAATCCATTTTACTCATTTTTATTGCATTGGGAGAAGATTTGGTGCATTTTCCCCAAGGGTCGAAATTGTGACTTGGGAGTTGTTTTGGAAAGAGTCATAACAGCCTGTGTAAACTGAACCATGATGCATATGAGAATTTGAAAAGGTCCCTTACACATACCCATCCTCTTTTCATAAATTCAAGTGACTTTTGGATCATTTGTGAAGCCATTTCCGAAAATTACCCAGGGGGAATTGGAGCCCCAATTTGCTAGTAAAGACTCCTCCTTTGAACAGAACATTAAAAAAGTTTGTAGAAGTAATTGGGAGGTCAAAAAAAATACATGAGAATTATATTTAAGTTATATTATCATTCATTTACCTTCATAGAAAATTTTGAAGCATTTGGGTCAATTTGGAGGTCTAGACATCAAAATTAGTCAAGAGCCAAAATTGTGAAAAAATTGGAAAATTGGGCATTTTAATAAAATTCCAAAAAGGGGACATTACAGTGGTATCAGAGCATGATATTTCACATGATTTGGTAAGATATTTATTAGTACAATAATTCAGGGACCATCATTATATATTCAAACCCAAAAGTGCTTTTGTTGAAGAGGAAAAAAAAGTAGGAGAAGAAGGCAATTTTTTTGGAAACTATGACTAGGGATGAAAAGGAAACCTCATATGATGGTAAGGAGATAATAAAAAGAATAAAACTATCCTTGAAGACATGACCAATAATATTATTAAAGGATTCAAATTTTTGGCTATCCAAAGTTGGGAAAAATATATTGATTTTAAGAAAACTAAGGGGAAAAATGCATCAGCTTGCTTGAAGGAGCAAAAGGAGGAGACCCATGAACCACCTAGTTCTAAAATAAGAGAAGTAGAAGAAGTATCACATGAAGAGGATATAAATTCACTCCAAAGTGACTTTGAAAAATATGAAGAGACATCACATGAGTATGAAGAAGTTTTTATTGAATATACCGAAGATCATTTTGAGACACATGCTACCTTGGAAATGAAACAGAGAGCATCTACAGATGGATGCTTGAACTATGAAGGAGTACGTACTAATGGGTGCTCACAAATATATGTTGGTGACATATAGATCAGATTTCAAAATGTTGCTGCAAGCCAAAATTCCATTAAAAATGAAAATGAAGACCTTGTAGCAGTTGGAGAAGAAACAAGATCAACTTCCCCATCACCACTTGAGCTTCATGAAGTTGGTCCAAGCAAGAAGGAAGAAGATGAGGAGGTTCATTTGCAAGAGCCTCATTTTCTTGAAGGGTACTTAAATATGAATGAAAAGAAGATCCAAGAATCCCTTAGCATACTCCATGACACTCAAGCATTGGTATCAAATTCTTGTTGGAGAGCTACTTCCTTGGAGGATCCATCCTTCTATGAAGACATGGAGAAGATCCAAAGAGCAACGTGCAACATCAAATGTAATTTCATGTCTTTGATTTTTTATAGAAAAAATGCCATTGATATTATTGAATGGTTACATGAATCCTACTTGAATAATAATGAAGTTATTGATAAGCTCACAATTCAAAATGAGCAACTTCTTGAAAAGTTGCAAGACACTTGTTTTTCCTTCGATGTTTCAGATTTTCATAAGGTAGATTGCTTGGAGGATTCTCATGGCATGATGGATCATGAGAAACATGAAAAATTGTAGTTTCTTGATGTGCTTTAGGATTATAGTGATGAGATCCAATCACTAGTAATGGTGGAAGAGGAACTTGAGTTGCCTCTTGAAAATGGTTAAACAATTTTTGAAGAAGTGCATAATTCCACCACCTTGGAACCAACCCATGAGGAAATTTTTGCATTTTATAGGGAGTTGAATAATCCTACCCCTATGGATACTTCACATTATGACAAATTTTCACTTACTGATTATTTGGGTGAGTTGGTTCTTTCGCCTACATCCTACACTTCTAAATTTTGCAGTAGTCATCCTAATGAAGTATGGGTGAAAGGTTTATTTTTGATGGTGCCACATGAAGAGCATGGAAATTCGATTTCTTCTTTTGATGATGGAATTATTAGAGAACCATATTATTTAAATTTGCAGCAGCATCCTTGTTTACATTATGATTATACACATCTACATGGGTGCACCTATGATGTTCATTTGAGTCACTTGAAGACTCATGGTTTTTCTTGCTCAACACTTGGTTCATTTGATGTTGGAGGAACTTCATCCAACACTTGGGTGAAGAGGGATATTGTTGATGAAAATTATTATTGGTAGCAACATCCTCTATTATTTCATGATGATATACATATTCATGGGTGTATTGATGAGACTTCTTTGAGACACTTGAAGTCTTCGTGTTTTATTTTCTCCTTATTTGGTTCATATTTTGGTGGAGGTTCTTCATTCACTTCTTGGATGAAAGAAAAAATGGCTGATTATTATTTTGATGCATATTAAATTATTTGGGAGAAGCATTATAGGACATGGGATCCTCACCTATGTCATTGGAGCATATTTGATTGGTCACTTGAAGCATGTATGCACTTGGAAAATGGTAGTCTATTCACTGGGAGGTATAAGCACTTTCATGATTTCTTGGGGAGGCACTTCCTTGATGTACATTCTTATTATGTTGTTATATAATTTGATGACATATATTATGCACTCATGATGTTTGGAAGAATGCATACAAGAAAATGGGATCCCAGAATTCTCTTTCCAAATGGTATGGGTTGGAGAGCACTCTTAATTGTTGGAGTGCAATGCAAGCAATGGGACCCTGGGATAGTTTTTAGTCCCATTGATTTCAAATTCTTTGGGAAACAAGAAGTATGGGAGATGGATTCCCAATTTAATAAGGTGATGTTAATCAGAGTAGGGAAACAACAAGCATGGTGATTCCTCTCTAAAATCTTCATGGAATCTCAAAGGCTCAAGGTGGGCAGCTCAGTGGCAACTTCAAAGAATCATACAGAAAGTAGGTTCTTCAACAACCATGTTTGAAATTTCTTGAGGATAAGAAATATTGGGAAGGAAGGATTTGTAATGTCCAAAATTTTGCATTGGGTCACAATGGCCAAATCAAATTTTCCATGTTCATGAAATTTGTGAAAGGGATGCTAAAAGTCAAATAATTTCCAAGGTGGAAAATCACTAGTTTCCTAGCTTGGGGGTGGAAGCTTTGAGATTTGGAATAAGGGGGATAATAAATGATGTTTAGAAATTAGAAGGGGATAAATATTTAATAATGTATCTTATTAAATAAATACAAGAGAAAATGGAAGTGACAATGGAGCATGAACACACATGGAGACTATGGGGTCCACACCAGCTATAATTCCTATGTTAAATGGTATCCTTCTCTTGCAAATTTGAATATATGGGAAGTCTAATGTTTTTGTATGGATTGTAATGTTAATATAGTTTTCCATATAATTCATAGTTCGAATTTGAGATGAATTGTAACTTGCATGGGAGAGGAAGAGCCAAATGGGAGTTTCATGGACGCTTGGCTAGATTCCCCTTACATTTATGACATCTATGACACCAATGATGGAGATTCTATGACAGTTATGACACAAATCATATCTTAAGGCTGAAATACTGAAATAATGACATGTAAAGACTGAATATAGCATCTTATAGGTCAAATTTGGGAGTTGGAGAAGGCCAAGAGGCTCCTACTCAAATTTTGGGAGAAGAGGAAAGGTGAAGAGAGAGTCCACATGGCAGAGCATGAGCAGCCACACCAATTCGACTTGGATTTGGTTTATGTATGGATTTGGAACATTATAAGACTAATAATATTTATAAAATATAGGGATCAGACATGAGAAGGAGCTTTTGCTCATTTGTGAATTGTGAGAGCTAGTGGATGACTAGTTTTCTTGCTTAAGCCAATTTCGAGGGTGAAAGATTCCCATCCTAGTTGGTTTTTGGAAAGGCCACTCAGGTATTTCATGGAGATTTAATGGAGTCTTATTTTCAGGTGTAATCTACAGGAAATCATTTGGATTCTTCTATGGAAGCACTCTCTCTCAACTATTTCTAGTTTTCACACCATATTCATGCCAATGGAGGGATTGTACTTTGGGTGAGCTATTGATCTCTTTGGTAAAGATTATAATGCCAATTATATTATGTGATGATGTATATTCTATGTATTTCATGTTAAGAAGACTCTCAGGTCGAAATACCCAAAATAATTCATGTAAAAATGTTGAACAATGAAGAAATAGTGTCATTTCCCCACTATCTTGTTGTGAACCATTGTAATGCTGATGATTTCAAATTGGGAGAGAATTTCATTGTCCATTTATGATTGTAATAATTTAAATATGATATTTTATTCATTCTCAGAAAGTATCAAGTCAAATTCCCAAGAGTTGTATGTCAAAATGGCTTTTAATGAGCAAACAATGACCATTTCCACTCCATTTTGATATATGCCATGGTAATGCTTATTATTTCGAATTGAGGAATGTATATCTGATACAAATATGATGGATGGAATGTAATTAATGTGTATTTCAAATCTCATGTTCAGTACTTAAGCATTGGAAGCCATTTTACTCATTTTTATTGCATTGGGAGAAGATTTGGTGCATTTTCCCCAAGGGTCGAAATTGTGAATTGGAAGTTGTTTTGGAAAGAGTCATAACAGCCTGTGTAAACTAAACCATGATGCATATGAGAATTTGAAAAGGTCCCTTACACATACCCAGCCTCTTTTCATAAATTCAAGTGACTTTGGGATCATTTGTGAAGCCATTTCCGGCAATTACCCAAGGGGAATTGGAGCCCCAATTTGCTAGTAAAGACTCCTCCTTTGAACAGAACATTAAACAAGTTTGAAGAAGTAATTGGGAGGTCACAAAACATACATGAGAATTATATTTAATTTATATTATCAGCCATTTACCTTCAGAGAAAATTTGGAAGCATTTGGGTCAATTTGGAGGTCTAGACATCAAAACTAGTCAAGAGCCAAAATTGTGAAAAAATTGGAAAATTGGGCATTTTAATAAAATTCCAAAAAGAGGACATTACAAACCCATCCTAAAATTACCATTACTAGTACTAGGTATACATATCCTTTCTTCACAAAGGGTTTCTAGTTCAAGTGGTAACATACCCTAAGTAGAAGAGACAGAACAAAAGGTGTGAAGATGTACCATTAAGATAGGAATGATGATAATGATATGAATACTGACTAGACCAAAAAAGAAGATCGTAACAAATAATATTGAAAATCCAAGTATGGAGTTGGAAGTTAGGGGAAGTGCAAGTAAACTTAAAATTAAAAGTCTTGGATATTAATGGAATTCTCCAATGGATTGCTGCAAACCAATCAATTGAGGTGTCACGATAATGTATATTTAGGGAGAGTCACCTCTTAAATATAAAATTAATAATTTTCAAAATCCATGGACTATAGTTTTATTAATATTGTGCAATGTTGACTCTCAACACTATTTGTGGATGAGACAACAAAGGCAAGTGTTTAGTAAACGCTATATCCTAAACGCTATATCCTATTGGCATTTCTAAAGCTATATAAGCTATGAGTTTGAGTATTTTTTTGTATGTGACTTATATTTGTAAATTGCATGGCACTTTTGCTTAAGAAAAAATTTAAGGAACCATACTTATATTAAAGTGTAGAAACTTGGACACAACTTATGAATGCTTAAAATTCCAACTATAAAATGGTTGGCGATACTTTTGTAAGAATAATCAAAATTTTAAGGATTTTATATAGTTCTAAAAAACTGTAATGTTTTTTTAAGTATATCAATTTGATCGTATAAAATTTTGGGTGAATGATTTTTGACAAAAAATATAATTAGTGAATAATTTTTGGAAAAAAAAGAAAATCAACCAATTGACAAAAAATTATCCCTAGGTAGACTAGAGTGGATACTTAGACTGAAATGGCTATTTGAGTGGGACAAATTTTTGAATCTTAGTTTATAAGTTAGTTCTAATACTTATAGAGATTAAATTCATAATTTGCATATAATATGGTACTTTGATTTGTTACTAATATTGTTGACCATAGTTAGTCATATTAAGTGTCATATTTTTCATGTAGGTGTTAGTAGTCCTATGTGATGCCTTTTTGGATTTTGGGTTTATAAATTCGTTTTAATATTTATGGAGAGTAAATTCATAATTTGCATGTATAAGGTACTTGTATTTGTTACTAATAATGATCATTTAACAATGCAATGGTCATATATTTTTTTGTAAGGATACATAGTAATATATATTATATCATCAAAAAAACCAAATTACATAGATGTTATTATCCGACTTCATGGTGGTATGAGAAGGTGAAACCACCATCCCATCCAACCAAAGATATGAACAGTTCTATTAAGTTCAAAGAAATAAATGGCCCTCCTAACAAAGGGAAAAGATGCCCCCAAACAATTGAAAAGCATAGAGTTTTGATTCATCATCTTGACATTATAATACATATAGGAAATCAACCTATCTAACACAAAATACATAAAAAACTAAAAGACACAACAAATTTTCAGAAGAGAAAGACCTCTTCTATCTAGAGTGTGCACCATGAGTGGAGTCAACGCATTCTCCAGTGATTGGGCAGGCCTTATATTCATAGGTCGGGGATTTATCTGGTGGAATATTCACCGGTAACGAGTCCCTCTTTCATGGCATTACCAGGTCCTCCAGTTTAAGGCGTCATGTATTTCGAGTTGGTTCAACAAAAGTTCATCACTAGATGACATGGCATCCACACGTCCTTCAATTTCAGAGACCAGGGACTTGTTGCATTAACCAACTTGCTTGATTTGATCCATATAAACACTATGCGAAGCAACTTTAGTAAAATTTTCCTTTGCAAGGCTATAATTCTTTGCACCAATCGCCTCAAATGCGTATCGAACTGAGTTTGACCCCAATCGACATTATCCTCATTATTGTTCAAACCATCAATGATTTGATCCATATTGAGTCTCATATCTAGGGTAAAAACCTTGGAATTTATCCACTAAGCTTGAACATCCTCCATCAAGAGGCCCAACATATTCTTAACCACCCAATAATGGTTGATTTTACCCGTAGAAAGTGCAGAGGCAAGCTGGTGGGAAACGATTCTAGCCTCCCAATCATCTATAAAACAATGAACAAATGCCGAGATCAAATTTATGTACCCATCACTTCCATAACCACTAGACCCTATATGGCTCAAGGTCCCCCGACCACTATTCCCTCTCCTCAACTTTACTCTTTGGAGTGAAGCCAGTGTTTTCTAAGCACCACACACAAAATTATTGCCCAATAATACCTTGAAATGCAAATAGAGAACTAAGAAATCAAAATCCAGTTCGATATCCAAATCACCTTGCATATAAATTTTCCACACCACACACGAGAGCGGACCATATAGCCTCCAAATTTGAATGCATCATGTACTGTAATCCATCCTTCCCTTCACATGAGGATCCGTCATCCCAAAGGAAATTAAAATAACAATTAACGTTAAACTAAGCATATTTACTCTGGCCCAAAATCTCATCCACGTGTTGGTGCATGGATTAGTGCCATGGTCCCCAAGTGCCAACATGTGGCTTCCACTCACATCCGGGGACTTTGAAATGGTCATATTAAGTATCATATATATTTCATTTGCGTTAGGAGTCCTAGGTGATGGATTATATATGATTTTTTATATGCCATATAGATGAATCAATAATGTAAGGTGTCAATGTGTGAAAGAGGTGAAAGGAATATGGCGTAAGGTAATGTACCATATATAGTTGGGATGGAGGAAGCCCATCAAAGTGAACGAATTGGTAAAGAGCCCAATGTCTCATGGGAAGCATATGTACTTGTACTTGTAACATTATTAATGTAGAAGTTTAATTAATGAAATAACATGTGAATATTTTTCTCTTGTTTCATTTTCCTCATGTTGCTATGTTGTAATATGGGCAATTCTATACCATCAAATTAATATCAACAATGATAATATATATATATATAGTGTTTAGGGAATTTTTTTAGGTATTTCTTCTCATTATGAGGACAATACTTGGAGTAAATCCTATATTATGTAGGGCACAAGGTCAGGTTAATAACATGGTTTGAAGCCGTTACAACGATATATTCATTATGATTCCAACGCGTTAGTTACATAAATATAACTTGGGTGGAGAGAACAACTCTATCCCATAACTACTCAAACTAGATATAATTGATAAGTTTTACACACACACACACTCAATTTTTATGGTTGTTTCCTTCTACACTTTATTTATAAAAAATATTACTATCTTTAAGTGTGGCTATTTTAAGGTAATATTTATCACTATGTTGGTAATAATGTTATGAAAGTGACGAATTAATTTGTACCCTAATACATAATAAAGAAAATATCATTCCATTATGATAGTAGATCCTTTCTCTCCCTATGGGAGAGCCTATCCAGAGGTTCTTTTGATTATACACTATCTTCTCTGATATGAAGAGTTAAAACAATGTATTACGATGAAGCAAAATGGAGGTAATTCTTTTCCAAAAAAAAAAATCAAGAATAAACTCTTCCAAACTTATCATTGAAATTGACCCTAAAGATATTGTGGTAGACCTATACAATTAAAATCCCAATGCCTTAGTTTCTAGTTCATGGGGATTTGGCCTTATGAAAATATACTAAAAATTAAGATGTTTAAACTGGAAGCTAAAGGTTGGGTATGGACATTCTCTCATAGGAAGGGGATTATTTTTTTAATCATGAGAAGGATGTGGTGTTTGATGAAGAACCTCGATTTTTACTTGGAGCATGTATTTCCATCTAGATTTTATAAATTGGTTTTGATCTTAAAACGCAAATAATGTTCAAAGCTCCAATTAAGTTCTTTTACACTTATTACCCATATAATTTTTGAAAGTAAGGTTGGCCCAAGTCACATCCCTCATCTACGTGGAATCCCCACATCATCTGAGATCCATGTGACATTGTCCATGTGGCACTTGTGGGGTCCACATGATTTTTTTATAAATTTCTTTTTTTTCAAAAGTTAGAATTTTTGACAAGTAGCTATTGATATTTCATGAATGCAACAACATTATTAACACAACAGAAACATATAATGATAACGAAAAAATAACAACATACACATCATGGACAATGTTGGCCCAGGAAAGGGGCATAAGAAGGAACTTCGCGCATGCAACCAAGGAAACTGCATTGCGCGCGCGATAGAAGCAAAGGAAGATCGCAAGGGATGAAAAGGACCGCGAAGGCAGAGCATAGGAGCGCGCAGAAAAAGGAAAAGAAAGCGTGGACGCGTGCAAGGGGAAAACGACCAGAAAGTGATAGATGCAGAATCCAGATCGTGGTTGTATAAGGCGGCGTAGGCTTGCAGCTACGCACATATGAGAAGATATTGGTAAGTCAGGCCGATAGTGCCTCGTTTCAAGTCATGATCATCACAACTGTAACCAGAGGGGTGGATGATGGTGACGGCTAACAAACTGCTGGGATGCAGTTGGCCCTACGTGGCCTTGTAAATTAGTATAAATAGGAAGGATGCAATGGTTATAAAGTTGGTATGTAAGGTTTTCATTTATCCTTTTTTCAGTTTTCAGTAGTAGTTTGTTATTTAGCGCTAATCCATGGAAGGGGATGTCGATTGTGTTGTAATGTCATAGCAATCAGAAGAGGAGTAGACTCATGACGAGTATGGTAGCATTAGAGGGGCTGTTGAGCCACATATCTGACTGCAGTGGGAGCAGACCTCTAGGAGTAGGAGTAGAATAGGAGAGTGAACCAGAGAGCATAATAACTATGAGTCTGAACTTAAAGACATATCTCAAGATCAGTCTGCATCCCGCAGACTATAAGGTGCTATATCCTTTCTCATGCCAGATGAAGAGAACCTTGGTGGTTTTTCCCAGATGGGTTTCCACGTTATTTCTTGTGTCGAAATGAACGATTGATGTGGTGAATGTTTATGTGATTGAGTAATAGTTGCTTTCTGTATAATGTTAAATGTGGTTCAGTTCCTGTTAGTTTCTTGCATCGGTAGATGGATGAACATAATATCTTGCTGAATTGAAACTGTATAAATATATATCATTATGTATAATTCTTGTTATGAATCCCAACTTAAGTCATAGAGTCGATTGATCTGAATCAGCTGCGCCGCTCGAGTTGCGCCAGCTGCGAGGGGGAAAGGAAGGTCAGGTCGCGCGTGATGACATATAGTTGTGCTCATTTGCGCAGAACTGACCCATCTGTCCAGTCACCCTATTACCTTCGTTGAGATCCTTGGCCGCGAGCCAAGGGACTATACTTCCCCGACAATTGTGGAAACATGGTTCCGACGGTTACCCATCTATGAGATATCTCGGGTGAGACTACACCTGCTTCGCAGGTGTTGCCGATGGGGCTTGCTCTATCGGGCTGATATCTCGGGTAGTTGTTGGATCGGTGGGCTGCACAGAACCTGGGTCGCGCAAGTGGGGAAAAGTGGCCAACAAATGGTTCCATTTCCAGGACCTATTGATTAAATCAGGGAGATGGTGTGGCACCCAACGAAGGAGGAGATAGAAGACTGGCTGGATGCTAAAACACTGGTGTTTGCACAAGAATAAATGGCAGGAACACGGTTCAGCGCAGAAATATGGTTAGATGATTATATATACTTTGATATTCATGAGATCTTCTTTGCTGAGTTCCCTGTTCTACTACATGAATGGTTGGTAGGATTGACATCTAGACGGACCAACTACCAGACAAGGGATATTAGTGAGTTGAGCGACCAACTGGTTCAGGAGATAACTGGTGTAAGTAACGCTGTCTCAAGAGCTGTTGATTCTTGGGTTGATATTATATTTCAAGGGTATATTACTAAGTTTGCAATAGATACTATAACTTCATATAGTGAAGCTGAACGAGATTTTTTCCAAGGACCACGAAGGAGATACTTATTGAGCATAATTACATGGATAAAACTACTTGCTTATGAGAAGGGTCTTTTTCATTTGGATAGTTGAGCTGTGTGTCTAAGAAGGGGCTATGTCGCTAACAAGCAGGTAAGAACATGGGGACGAGTGTGTGGAGATGTTCCCCGGAAGAAAAGAACCTGAACTCAAGGTTGGATTCCTAAGGAGTGGGAGAAGATTCAGATTAGGAAAGAGAAGGAAAACTGAAAGGGGTTGATGGAATCCTAGTTTGCTCGAAGGAAGCAAACACAAACTTCGGTCATGCGAAGACGAAGGGTCTTGTGACAAAGAAGAGGACTATAGCCTGATATCGGAAGGACCTGAAGATCCAGATAGCTTTGAAAAGACCTCAGGGTCAGAGCACAATTATATAACACCAACTATATCACCTGAGATGAGATCTAGAGTCTCATCCCTTGAAAGGACCTCTAATTCAGATAGCACTAGTCCTAAAACTAGTGCGCCAGAAGGTGCAACTCAATTGAACCCTGCCCCAGAGAACCTGAATGCCAACCCAATGGCTACGACAGATGTTAGATTACCCACCTTTAATGGGAATGGAACAGAAGACACATAACAACATTGGTTTCTTTGTGAAGTTGTCTGGATGGTACGCTTAGTACATAATGCCGATATAAAGAAGGGATAGATGATTACGACTTTAAGGGGTCGTGCCCTGGATTGGTTCATGAAATTTTGTGCCACCCCAGCTGGAACACCACAAAATACCCTCGAGGAAATCCGATCTGCAATGATCTCAGAGTTTAGAAAACCCAAATTAGAGTCACAATGTATTACTGAGATTGAGGAGATTAAACAGGCTCTAGCAGAAACTGTGTGGGATTTTGACCAAAGATTTAAGACGCTGATGGCTAAAGTAAACTTCCAAATGTTTGATGTACAAAATAAGGAATGGTTTCTTACTGCTTTACTACCACACATCTGAGGGCCATTGATGGAGCAGAAGATTGAGTCGCAGACAGAAGCATTGGAGCTGGCGATGAAGCTAGAGGCCTCACCTATTGCTGATGGTGCTGTCGAAATGGTCCAGATTCAGTCGCAACTAGGAAACCTCACACTACAACTTCAGGATATCAAGAAGGGAAAAGAAGGACAAGAGGACTTGTGGGTGACTTGTGGTGCACAAAATGTAGAATGGATGAACACACCAAGGAAAACTGTCCGACCTTCATGAATTATGTCACATCTGGTGCACCTAACCCATTAAATGGGCAAGGGCTACCTTGGTGTCGTATATGCCAGTCAAGAGGTCACTGTGATGAGGAATGTGTGTATTTACAGAAGGTTGTAAGTACCGCTTCCAACTTACTTTGTAAATTTTGTAGATCGGTAGGACATGATGAAAAAGACTGTAGAGCATACCAGCTCTTGAAAGAGAAAACAATAGACACATAATGAAAAATGAGGGGTTCCCTCAGGTTGAATAGGCACAAGCCTCATACCAACCTGCACAATTCCCAGCTAATCTGTACCAACAGCCATATGCGCTTCAACAGCCATATGTGCAGCAAAACCCCTATAAAAAAAACTACCAGCTGAACTAGTACCCATAACAGCAACTACACCCTCAGGGAAGGAGTGGTGGAAAATTTAGAGGACGAGGTGGTGGAGGAGGATTTGGTAGAGGGAGAGGTCCAGTTACATGCTATAACTATGGACAAGTAGGTCACTTTGCCAGAGATTGTTTGGAGCCTTCCAGGACATGCTCATATTGTAAGGGTTAAGACCATAATGTTGAACAATGTCCTCTGCTGATCGCAAAGTGGAAAGCAAGAACTGTTTCCACACCCAACCCCCCACCAAACATGAACCTGAATGAAAAAATGAATGTTCAGATGATCGTGGCTGAACCACGAGACCTGAGCATTACTGTCGTAACAAGAGGAGGTGCGACGACTGGAGTAGAACGAGAGAACCCACAAGAACAAACGCAGCCGCAAGTGAGGCTGGCGGAGCATAAAAAAGAATCACCGACCGACCCAAAGCAGTAGAAGTATTCTGGGATGTGCAAACAGACTTCATAAGCCCTGATGTACCATCAACTTCAACATAAGTCAAGGACATTCCTGAACGATTCCAACACCTGTTGCAGAAGAAAGCTTCAACTGAGGTTAGTAAGCCGATACCTCTTCTATCAAGTTGTTTGATTCTTATCCAAGATAAAGATTCTATTATAGATCTACAAGCAATAATAGACGAGATCCATGTAGTACCACACATTGAAAAGAAGGTTAACCAAGTACGACAAAAATGTAAAATTGGCCGCGAATTGAGAATGAATGCATAGATAGGTGATTATGATATGGACTATATCATTTTAGATCTTGGGTCAGATGTCAATATCCTAACCCACCAGACTTGGGAAAGCATGGGCAAGCCATGCTTGGACTGGTCTCCTATCCAGCTGCGTCTTGCCAATCAGGGGAAGGTACCACCAATGTCATCATCAATGTTGAAGGATTATGTAGATATGCAGACTTTGAGGTCATCAAAATTGTAGATGATACAAATCCTTACCCTGCGCTACTAGGGATAGATTGGGCTATCAACAACCAAACAATTATAAATTTCAAACAAATGATCCTCTCTTTTGAGGATGAGGAAATGAGAGTAGTCTCGACCATTGATCCATTTGAGGGGAAAATATATGTTGAACCTGTTTATAATGAGGGGAAGGTTGACTATATTGATCAAATATACAATGTTACAGCTATGCACGGAGATCATATCAATCCGACGACAGATGGGAACCTAAGTTGGAAGTGTGCGAGTTCATGTACATCTGATTCAGGAGAAGCTTTAGAGAATTGGAAAAATAGGTTACATGAAGTCTCCATGAGAAGGTGTGCAAGAGTCCACAGGTATGTGCGAAGGGTAGAGACCGAGTCAAGGGAGTTACCCACGTATGCGAGTTTCATATACACTTTGGATATGGCACCCAAGACCTGCGATAACTCTGAGCAGCTGCGACAAGGAACCCAACAGGTCGCGCATACAGTTCTAAATGCTGATAACCACCCTATAATTCATCATACAATCCAACAAGAAAAAGGGGGTATAGTCGAGAAGATCAATGATGCTAGTGCTCACCAACATAGCGCAGCTACTTAGTAGGAAAATATACCCAGAGACTTAGAAGATAGCTCGACTAACTCCAGCGGGCCAAAAAGAGTTGAATTAAGTAAAGATCATAGAGTAATACAAAAGCACTCGCAAGATGAAGTAGTTATACAAATCGCATATATCTTGAAGGAATACCAAACTCTCTTCCCCCTAAATGGAATAGAAAGAAAGGGAATAGTGGAAGACTTAGAAAGGATGAATATACCTTTGCGATTACAGACTAAGCCAACCCAAAAATAGCTGTCGGAAGGACATTATCAATATATCAGAGTGAATCCATCCACAAAAGGAATACTTATCCTACACTATGACAACAAGATATACGCACACCCTCACAAGCTGAAGGCAACTTGGCTCAGGCCATATACCATCACACAAACTATGGATATAGGCACAGTGCAACACCAGAGAAGTCGATGGTACCTGCGTCGTGAGTTCGATAAACGACAGTTTCCTGAAACCTTACTCTGACACGTGTAAAAAAAAAAAGAGAGACCGGACAAAAGATATAAACTATTATGTTGCAGGATTGTGACAGAACCAACAGAAAGCATGAGCAATAAATCGCCCAGTGGTCACACCATTGTATATACCCAAGCGGCCGACATAAAGTGTGCAAGCGGCAAGACAACTAGGGGCTAAACAATGTGAAATGCAGGAATGCCATGTTAGCTAGCATTAACCAGCGGATCCTTGCCAAAAGATTTGTACGACTGCATCACTTGCATGGCATTAAATCAACGCAGTACGAGGAGTAAGGTGGCATACTATTAGCTCTCATCAACCATCTTAGCAGTAATTTCCATTACTAGTCTAACAAGTACATCCCGAAAGGTCAGCTACAGAAATTAATGGAGAAATCATTGGAAAAGGAAACCTGAGAGCATGATTAGACCTTAAACTCTGTCAAATGATGATTAAAAGACATTGTCCAATACCTAAATATTCATTTCTCCATCTAGATAGTTTTGTGTTACGCACTAAGAGAACCAGAGCCAAGCTATTACAGAACTTTAGCGTGTCACCTGTCTTCCCTCCCATTCATGCCCATGGTAATTAACATTCCCAGTGAGAGTGAGGCTTCAGATGCCACTGTCATCTCTGGATACCCCATTGATGAGGAATTAGAGACACAGTCAGCCACAGGACCACAGCTACAACAGTCACTAGAGACTGACGCAATGGCAAGAACAAGGAGGCCATAAGTGATTCCAACCCCTGGTTCACATCCTTTTCCAAACCTAGTCCAGGGAATACCAGATATTGCAGGTGAGCCATCTGCACCACCACAACTGAGACAAAAGAAAAGAAAGGTCATAGCCACTCCAGATGAATGAGGAAAGGCACATGATGTTGAGCAATCAAATGCTGGTGACTATGAACCCTCGCAACCACATACAAGACCAGAGGAAGAGTGACATGAGCCAAATTTTCCCTGTTACATTCGATCAAGAAGACCTGGTGCAGCCGATGCAGACCTTCCAATAAATTCGGTGACCACTTTGATTGCACCACAGCTCCCTGTTGGCATGAGTGTGCTCAACGATATCCTCCCCAGGTTAGATGTCCTGAAGTTTCAATGCTACGACACTCGGTATCAAGAGGAGTTACAGATAAAAGACTGTATGGACACAATCCAGGCCGCTACATGTAATGTTATGGTACTCAGACCGCAAAAGTGGGTCGAGGGACTGGCCCCTGCAGGTTTAACTAACATGCTCTTCATGCCTCACTTTGGACATAGCTTGCAAGTCAATACATATGTAAATCAGTTATTGATATGCTTTCATAGAGGATACCTATGGATGGATCAGCCATACCCGGTTAATGCTAAATTAATAGGACGAATAATAGGACTCCCAATTGAAGGCAAAGATCCTCTTCCATTCCTGACTAAGCGAAACACTAAACCCATCAAGTAGAAGCACAACCTTCGACGAGTAGGACGGGGCTACTTACTTGGGCCCATCTAGGACAAAAGTGTCCGTGTTGCTGCAAATTTTTTATCCTGTAAAATTTTTAATAAGGTGATGCCAACCCAATGTTCAGTAGCAGTAGTAGAAATTGCAAATTTATGTGCGCAAGGAGAAAAGTTCAACTGGTCATGGTACTTGCTTAACGCACTATTCAAAGATGTGATGCTAGCTTAGCAGAAGGATGATCACAAATTATGCTATTCATGGTTGCTAATTTTGATTTCTTTCACTGTCTGGGCTGACCCTCCGGACTATGTACATGTGACTGCCCCAATGTATTGCTTGGGCTCAAGATACCAGAACCTGTGGGAAGATAAGAAGGATAAAAAGCATCAGTAGGATAACAACATTGTATTCTTCATGCATGCAAAGGCCCTGCACTAGGTTGTCCAACAATTTCACAGGCTCCACGCCAAAACTGTGGAAAGGTATGCTTCTTTCGTCAAATTTGAAGCTGATGTGCATAGTATAAATTTGTTCTCTGTAAAAGGTCCACCTCGACAAATACATCAAGTCAGATTTGTAGTAACCGACGATGATGTGGATGTAATTTTCAAGCTCTGGCCGGAGGAATGGCCCGACCCACTTGCAGAACCACTTCCTGACGAGCAGAATGTAGAAGAACCACCTATTCACCAAGTTCATGGTGAAGAGTAAGAAGGTGACGATATCCAGGGGGATCCCTCGCAAGAAAACATGGAATATGATGATGATACTGAAGAATCAGGCAACTGCATCTGAACTCTGACTAAGAAAAAATGTTGTTGCTCACCAGGCATCAACGCAGAAAAAGAAGGCCAAATTGTGCAAGACCCTCTTGCAAGGAAAGGAGTGAGAACTGCAGGAGCACACCAAAATCCTAGCCGAGAAGGAGCAGGAAATATTATCTTGGGAGAAAAGCCGTGTCACATTGGTGGAATCCCTTAAGAATGCCATCACAACATTTCCACCAGAGGCGGGGCACGCCGATGAAGAATCCTTGGCTAAATTTTCCAGGCTTGTGAAGATCGCACAAGATATTCAGCACCAAGTAGAAGATCTGTAAGCCCGACAGATACCAAGCACACCCCTAGAGGTGCTGGCAGAAAGAAGAACAACAATGTTTGAAGCTGTTGACAAAATTAAAAGCGGAGAAGCAATCTGCGCAAAGGCCGTAGACAATGTTGTGACCATTTGGGAAACATTGCTTGAAGATGACGCCACTGAGAAAATAAGGCAGCGCATTCACGAGACAGATGAGGGAATCACTGCCATGAAGGGGGACATGCGGAAACTGCCCCTCCAGCAAAAAATCATTAAGCATGTAGAGATCAAAAGTCTCCAACAGGAAGTCCATACCCTTCGCAAGTAGGAGAAAGCTAAGGAAGCCAAGGTTGAGGAATTCCAGTCAAAGGAAGAAAAAATCACAGACCATATTCAACCGATACAACAGAAGCTTCAAGACATACTGCAGTCGATAGAGAAAGAATTGTTGGAGCATGTACAGTCCAACCAGGTGGAGCAATTGGTCGCACAAGTAGAGGAAGCTATGATGAAAGTTGCTAAGATAGAATTAATGGTGTAGGCATTCCAAGGCAAGGTTTGTGCTACTGCGCAAACAGACCCGGAACTAGCATGTTCAAAAGAATGTACGCAAATGCGACCAAGGCACTCGGTTGAAAAAAAAAATAATTTTGAATTTTTGAGGCAACCATAGCATCGCATGTGCGTGACGGATAGGTAGACCTTAAGGCTGTGTAGGCGTGATGAGACACATTACAACCGCTGCCAAAACTGGTTATGAAGCAAGTTATGAAAAATCCGAGACAACTGGCACGTATTGACAGACCGTTAAATGCATCAAGATCCAATGGATATTTGGTGCTTGGACCAGGATAACGTTGGAGCCAGATCAAGTGTGGAGAATTCGGTCACCGTGGCTGTCCAACCCATCCGCACATGCTCATGACTGTCACTACCCAAAAGTGGTGACGCTGGTAATCATAGCATATCTAAGAAGGAAATTCGGTACACAAGGTGAGCATCTTGTCCTCATAATGCCACTGGATAAGCCTACATGAAAGAAGACCTGATTCTCTTCCTATAAGATCAGGGTTCACTTACACTAAGAAGACATCACTGTGTTATGCTTCTCACCCACCAGATGCAGCTACAACCGAATTGGAGAGTCTCTTGCCGAGAATCCTTGAGGGCTAAAGCTGTTCCTGCAGCTTTCAGTATGTCGGGTGTATCCAGAGACAACAAGAAGAAAGATGGTGATAGTCACCTAGTAGCTTCAACCCATTGACAATACTTTGGCGAAGCCATCCTTGCCTATTAGTAGATCAGTAGAGTAGTGGCCCTGTCGGTGGCACCAGAGCGGGCTCCTATAGGGACCAGAGACCTGACCCATTTCGACAAGCTCCGCGGGGCCCGGTCCATAGTCTCTGCAGTCTTTCACAAATTCTGTAGGCTTGGAAGATGACCGAGGGGTCCAGCGGGCAAGAGTCGCCTTGAAATCTATGCTTCTGAGGTGAAATTTTTCGAAGTTTGGAAAATCACTCACCTCCACCACCCAGGATATCAAGACTTGTCCAGTTTTCAATATGGAAAAGTCTTCAAAGTTCATATCTATTGCAAAGAGGGTGGTGAAGAAAGCGCTGCAGAAGAGAGAAACTCGAAGAAGCGCAGTAAGAGAACAAGCCACAGCAACTCGTAGCAACTACGCATCAACTCTCCGGAGCATGAGAATGTCGGAAGAACCAAGGCCACATGGATTGTTGTGTCAGAATGGGACACTAAGTACCCTTGGTGAAATTGGAGGCGGACCATGACAAGATGATGAGAGAGTCCCAGAGAAAAGACAACATTCCTCTTTGCAGGGATCTTGGTCTCAACAAGAATCACATAAGGTTTCCCTCAGCTAAAGCAAACTATGCAATCAAATCCTCCATTACCCATCCTCTAAAATGGTGCTGCGAAACAAGCTATATCGGTTTGCTTATCTCCATTGCAGTAAATATAATGATTTGAAGACGGATTCAGAGAGTTCAGATAGAAATGCCAGGGTCGTGATGATAAGGATGATGCCACGATTTAAGATAAAGGTAAAAGGTCAGTGAAAGGGAAGCGGCCTGATACAGGTTCTGGTAGCAGTAAACCTTCTGTGATTGATTCTGCTGATTTACTTCAAGCGATTCCAAATGTGAAGAGCGGTCAGATTAAAGATAGTAGGAGGAGAGAAACACAAGAACCTATCAAAATCTTTCCTTGAAAAAAAAAAGAGCAAGGAGCGGACTGCGCAAGTTAAGATGCAACCGAAGCTAAAAAAAAATTCTCTATAATTTTTCAAAAAGATACCGCGTAGATCGGGCCGCTCATATGTCCCTTGCTTAGTGGCTTGGCACGAGCCATCGGTGAGTGTTAGGGGCCTGTTGGCCTGCGAAAGGGGCATAAGAAGGAACTTCGCGTGTGCAGCCAAGGAAACTACGCTGTGCGCATGATAGAAGCAAAGGAAGATCACAAGGGATGAAAAGGACCGTGAAGGTAGAGCAAAGGAGTGTGCAGCAAAGGAAAAGCAAGCGCATAAGTGTGCAAGGCGAAAACGACCAGAAAGCAATAGATGCAGAATCCAGATCATGTCCGTATAAGGTGGCATAGGCCTGCCTACCCATGTACAAGAAGATATTGGTAAGTTAGGCCGATAATGCCTTGTGTCAAGTCATGATCATCACAGCTGTAACCAGAGGGGCGACTGATGGTGACAACTAACATACTGTTGGGAAGCAGTTGGCCCTGCGTGGCCATGTAAATTAGTATAAATAGGAAGGATGCAATGGTTAGAATATTGGTATGTAAGGATTTCATTGATCCTTGTTCAGTTTTCAGTAGTAGTTTTTTATTCAGTGGAAATCCATGGAAGGGGATATCGATTGTGTTGTAATGTCATAGCAATTAGAAGAGGAGTAGAATCAAGACGAGTATGGTAGCATTAGAGGGGTGGTAGAGCCGCTGATCTGACTACAGTGGGAGTAGGAGTAGAATAGGAGAGAAAACCAGACAACATGAGAACTATGAGTCTGAACTTAAAGACATATCTCAAGATCAGTCTACATCCCGCAGACTGCAAGGTGCTATATCCTTTCTCATGCCAGATGAAGAGCACCTTGGTGGTTTTTTCCATATAAGTTTCCATGTTATTTCTTGTGTCCAAATGAATGATTGATGTGGTGAATGTTTATGTGATTGAGTAATAGTCTCTTTCTGTATAATGTTAAATGTGGTTCAGTTCCTGTTAGTTTCTTGCAATCGGTAGATGGATGAACAAAATATCTTGCTGAATTAAAATTGTATAAATATATATCATTCTATATAATTCCTATTATGAATCCCAACTTAATTCATAGAGCCGATTGATGTGAGTCAGTTGCGTCGCTCGAGTTGTGCCAGCTGCGAGGGGGAAAGGAAGGTCAGGTCACGTGCGATGACATATAGTTGTGCTCATTCATGCAGAAACGACCCCTCTGTCTAGTCACCCTGTTGCCTTCGTTGAGCTCCTTGGCTGCGAGCCAAGGGAATATACTTCCTCGAAAATCGCGGAAACATGGTTTCAGCGGTTACCCATCTATGAGATATCTCGGGTGAGACTGCACCTGCTTCACAGGTGTTGCCGATGTGGATTTCTCTATCGATCCGGTATCTTGGGTAGTTGTTGGATCGATGAGCTGTGCAGAACCTAGTTTGCGCAAGTGGGGAAAAGTGGCCAACAGACACCATTATTTATCCTGGAAATTCCTCAATCGAGGGGAAAACCAACATAAGATATCTTGATTATTCCCTTTGGAAAAATACATCCAAGGCATGGTCGAGCGTGGCCATAATTCCACGCGAACCCTTGACCATTTGTTTCTAGACATGTTCTTAGATCATCTTACAATGGATTTAGACCATCCTCTTATAGGCTTTAATCACATGAATACAATGAGAAAACCTCTAATTACCATGGGTATAATATAACCATGACCAAGGTCAGTTAACTTTCCTTATGACTAGGTCAAGGTTAACCCAACATTACCTTCTCTAAACTTGAATTGGGGTATTCCTTCCCCCCCTCAAGTTCTATTCGTTGAGAATATGGCCTCCCCGCCATATCACCTAGGTCTACATATTGACTTTAATTGTGATTTACCAGGGGTATACATTCCTATATTGGTCTTATATTCATATTCCCATTTACAACGCTTACAAATTCAATAATAAAACATTTCTATCTAAGCATCTACCTGCTCATACAATAATAACCAAGCATTCTTTGATCTGGGTTCCCAGGCACATGACAGGGACAATAGTTTGATTGAATGAATTGAGTAATTTTATGGAGGAGCATAATAATAATAAGAAAAAAGGAAATACACTAAACACATAAACATACACACATACACACATACACAAACAATATGCAAGAGTTCGAGCCAAACTTTGTTTTTTCATGATTGTTCCATTACTTGCTTGTATATTACTATAGTGTACATGCTTATATAGAGTGCTAAGAACACTTAGGTTGTCTACCCATTATGTTCAGTTACAATAAGTTGGAACGGTTCAGAAGTTCAACTGTTACAGATGACTAGAAGACAGAGAGACAATTTGTCGTAGTCATGTCGATCGTCGGTTTCGATGATGCATGTTGAGGTGCTGAACCTGTCGAGGTTCGGACTTGTCAAAGTCTATAATGAGCTCGTTGAATTTGAAAAATGATGCCGACTATTCGGTGGATCATTCCCCCTTCCTTAAGAAACAATGGTCCCCATTGTTTTCTTGTACATATGATGAAATTCTGGGCGAGTTCTGTAGCTGAGTACCATTTTCATTGTGCTTGGAGCTTCCTGACTTTAGCCACCTGAAACAAGGGAATTATGTTCGTCCTTGTATGGAATATGCATTGTTCCACAATGGTGTAGCAAGGAAGAGGATCCTGAACATCTGGATGGATGTATTTTAGTTTTGCTATCTACAAGTCATTTTGTTCCAACAGTGGTGCGTGGTATGTCGAAGTAGATCCACATTAAATAATGGACACAAACCTAATCATGAAGGAATGTCGAGTTGGAAAGAATTTTCTCCAATATACTTAAGTATACTGTACGAGCCATATCATAAAGGATTTAGATTCCTGTATGAGCCAGTGAAACATTCCTTATTGAGATGCAACCAGAACTGATCCTTGACTTGAAATGAATGAGGAGTATGATGGTTACTGTGTCGGACCTTATCTTTCACATTAGCTCATTGCAACATTTCCTGTTCTTGCTTCTGAATGTTGTAGATTTGGACTTGAAACTTCAATGTTTTTTCAACTTCTCATCTGTCAGAGTTGGTGTCATTCGACTGTGTCAATGAATTGATTAAGTCGATGGGCCCTAAGGGTTGAAATCCATAACATATATCGAATGGACTCTTTCCCATAGATATGTGTCGAGCATGATTGTAACTGTGCTATATATATGTGAGACTTTCATCCCATGTCTAACGATGCTTGTGGTTGTACATGCAGAACAATTGTATTACCAAGCGATTCACAAATTCTGTTTTTCCACTTGTCTGAGGATGGAAAGTTGTTGAAAAAGAGAGTATTGTGTTGAGTTGCTTCCAGAGAGTCTTCCAAAAGATGTTGAAAATTCTGGAATCTTCGTTGGAAATGATGGTTGTCAGAAGGCCATAATGTTTCCAAACATGTTCAAAGAAGAGCTGAGCAGTCTGTTGTGTTGTCGTAGTCTTATAGCAATGAATGAGAATAACCATCATGGAAAATATGCCGAATACTACTATGATCGCGACATGCTGAATCTTGGTTGTAGGATATCTTGTCAAGTAGTCCATAGAAATAGATTCTGATGGTTGACTAGGAACCGGTAAATGCATGTAAAATCTTTGTCGTCAATTAGATGGTTTAGCAATGGCACAAAACACACATGATCGAATGTACCAGTTGACACCATATTTAAGTGAAGGCCAATAAAAATACTTTTGGAGGATGGAAAGGGTCTTTGCTACTCCAAAGTGTCATGTAGTAATGTTGTATGCACATCCCAAATGAGCTTCTTTCGGTGCTCAATTGTCGATACACAAAGTTGTCCAAGCTTATATATGAAGGTATCTTTCAGGAAGTAGTTGGTAGTGGACGACAAGTATATTTGAAGCTATCGATAAATTGTAGAAAGTCGGAGTATACCGAATACATTTGAGGCCAAGTAGCAGTGTCATATTAACCTTGCATACTCATCACTGTAAAAAGTAGAGTAATGGGTGGTTAACTAAGAAAGTCTGCTGCAACATTGGATCTACCTTTCCGATACTTAATTACCGAGTGAAATTTCTGCAGGTAATTAATCCACTGGATTTGTTGAGTTGTTTCTAACTTAAATTAGGACGAGGTGAACTATAAAGGCTTGTGTTTAGTAAGAATGATTGTTTCCTTCCCAATAATGTAACTTCTCCATTTCTTAAGTGCTTGCAAAATGACATATAGTTCCTTTTCATACACTGAATACCTTCTGACGGTGTTTTTGAAAGTTTTGGAATGAAAAGAAACTGGGTGACCATACTGAGTGATCACTGATCCTAAAGCATAGTTCGATGTGTCTGTCTTAATCTCAAAAGGCTGATGCAAATTGGGTAACACAAGTAGTGGTGCAATACAAAGCTTGTGTTTGAGCTGCTCAAAAGCTTGCCATTGTGTCGATGTCCATTTGAAGAAATTTTTCCCATTTCCCTTAGTCAACTGATTCAAAGGCCATGCTATGTGACTGAATCCGAGTATGAACCGTCGATAAAAATTCACCAAACCAAGAAAAATTAGTTCATGAATGTTTTGAGGAATGGGCCAATCTTTGAATATTTGTACTTTGTCTGGATCGACTTGAATGCACGCAGAGTCAATTACATGCCCCAAATATTTGATGTTGTTCATCACAAATGAGTATTTGTCCATGTTCAAATAGAGTTTATGTTTCCAAAGAGTGTCAATTACTTTTCGAAACTGTCAGACATGTTCTTTCCATGATCGACTGAATATAAAGATATCATCTAGGTAGACAATGACACACTTGCTGATGAAAGGTCGAATAATGTCATCCATATATCGCATGAAGGTCGTAGGTGCATTGGTTAAGTTGAGATGCGCGACTAACCATTTAAACAATCCTTCCTTGGTTTTGAAAGAAGTTTTCCATACATCAGTGGGATCGATTGGAATTTGATGATATCCCAAGAGGTCGAGCTTAGTAAGGAATTTAGCACCTTTCAGACAGTCAATGATTTTTCTATCCTTATAAGAGGGTATATGTTATTTACCAAAATTTTGTTGAGATCTTGATAGTTGATGCACATGCACCAAGTCCCATGTTTCTTTGGAACAAGGACGACTGGACCTACACAAGGAGAGGAGCTAGGTCAGATGTGACCATTGTTGATCAAATATTGAATATATCTATGAATCTCTTCATTTTTAATGATGGATATTTTGTAAACAAATGCGTTAGGTAATGAAGAATGAGGAACAAGTTCAATGGAGTGTTTTACCTGGTAATGTAGAGGTATTCCGCCTGGATCTTGAAATATGTTCTAGTATTCATTAAGAATATTGTTGATTCGTTGTTTTTACAGGAGTTGCACTAGTCGGTGAATCAACTTGTTGCTCTAGTATTCCTGGAATGCTGAGGCTTAATAATGATCGATGTGAATCGTGGAGCATGATTGATGAGCTTCTGTCTGTTTAGCAAATATCATTGCAACCATTAGTATAGGTCATCGTTCAGGTATGCCACATGATTGGTTTTGTATTTTGAAAATCACCTTCCGAGGCCGTGACTGATAACTCCCATGTAACTCCCATAAGTAAGGTTTACAAAATAGGGCATCGGCTACAGAAAGAGGTGCCACGTCACAGATTACTTCATCTTCAAAAGGATTAATGAAGTAGGTGATTTTGCATTGTCGGTGATTATCAGTTCTTGTCCATCCTTCATCCAACCGATATTATAAGAATGAGGATGTGGAGTGGTGACAAGACCTAGTTTCTTCATAAGATATTTAGAAATGAAGTTATTATGGATACCATTATCCACAATAAGATGCAATGGATTGTTTTGAACCCATATCTATGTATGGAACATGCACTCTCGTTCCTCCTTGTCGATGATAGTCAAGGCCATCGGAGTAGTCGATGTTTATGTCAAAAGTGTAACGAATATAAAATAAATTATTAAATAAATTAGTTAATTATGAAAGGGTGTGACCCTTCACGCTCAAAGCCTATAAAGGCGAGCTCCATCGTACATTTTATCCATCATCTAGTATATTATTTACCATTCATATTCATTATTACAATGATAGTCGGATTCAACTAACGGACAACCGGATTCGGTTGCTCCATTTGGTATCAAAGCTTGGATTCAGCTCCTTTGACTTGAGCTCGGACTCGGCTCATAAAATCCTTGATTTCTTTCGTTGCTCCATTTCATCACCTGTCATTTCATCCCAAACCTTGTCAAAAAAGAAAAAAAAAAAACCTACTTCCTCCAGCTCCAGCCTGATTTCTTTAGCTGCTCCATTTCGCTGCTGCATCATCCTCCCGCTAATAGCACTACTGCCTTCCGACCTCCTTGTCATCGCCATCCTACACCTACCCACCTCCACGCCCCCTCTGCCCTCCACCTACCTCGCCTCCATCACGCAGTCCTCACCCTTCACCTCGCGCACGTCCCTTCTGCTTCATCTGTCCATCCTCTTGTCCGCCCTTTTCTTCCCCGACGCAGCTTCCACACGCCACCTGCCCCATTTTCTCCTGCCCACTTCACTGCAACCGTTCCCCATTCCCCATTCACCGTCATCTCCCTCGTCTCCCTCATGACCTTCCTTCGCGCTCACCCTCCATAAATCTTCCATGCTGCTTGACTTCCCAACTGCTATACCCTTCCACCGTACACCCCCATCTTCACGCCACTTCATCCATCCATTCACCCTTCCTCCGTGTACCTACACACCCTCTTCTCTCGTCAGCCTGGATCCCCGTTCCAACACGTCCACCCAACGTTACAAATCCGCACCAGTTCCACCGCAGTCCCACCGATCCGTCTTCCCCACCAGCCCAAACCCACAACTCCTCTCCCACCTGCGTTCGCCTCGACAGCCTCCAACTCGACGCCTTTGCTTCACCTCATATCTTCCCCCTGCGCACCGAACAACCGCCTCCACCTCCACGTCAAACCAAAACAAATATATTGTAACAATATAATATAAAGTAAAATATTAATTTAAATACATTATACTATAATATATTAATAATAATATATTTAATAAAAACCAAAATTTAAAAAAACAAATATTATATTTTATTATTACAATATTTATTTAAAAAAAAACTATATACAAAATATAGTTTATAAAAAATATAATAATAATAATATTAATTAATTAATTAATTAATATATTATTATTCAATTCACCTCAAAAGCCAAATAGCGCCGAAATACACACCTCCGTATACAAGGTCCAAGACCATGGAGGAACTGAAAGAGAAGACAAAAAAAATGGAGAAGGACATAATGTCCATTGTCGCTAACCAAGAAGGCTTGAAGGAAAAGATGCAAAATAACAATACATTACTCAAAAACGATCTTGTTTTGGTAGAAAGGAGGCTCGACGACAAACTTCACATCCTGAGCGAAAAACAAAAAAACATGGATGACAAAATGAGTACCATAATACAAAACATAAACACCTTAACACAGAACATGAGCACCATGGCACAGAACCAGAATAAAATGATAGGAATGTTACAAAAACTAAGGTTTGGTACAAACCATATCAGTAGCTCAAATATGTTGGACCAGCATGTCAACAAAAATGAGAGAAACCAAGTCGATCAAGACAATAAACAAGACAAGGAGACAAACTATCTTAGGAATGACCAAAATACCAATAATATAGTTGATAAAGATGAGCTCGACCAAGATCATAATGGGATTCAATCCAATATCATTGATAATAAAGACGATCCATACAATGAAAATATATGTATCCTATAGTATGCCAAGGAATCCAAGTCAGACAAATCAAATATCATAGATTCATCTTCTACCTTAACTATTTTACCACTCTCGAGAAACCTAAATGTAACACTACCTGGTGACTTTGAGTGTGAGAAGCCTCAAGAGATGCCACTTCTCAAGATAAATCATAAAGATAATAAAAGGAAAACATTACGTGATGACATCCTAAGTATCGTGGGACAAGCGATTTCTAAAAAAAAGTTTGATATGGTCAGTCACAAAAATGTTCCTCATATTCATGTCCATGGAAAACGAGACAACAATAATAAACAAAATGGAGTACAAATTCAAGTAACAAATAAAAGGAAATTGACAAACTATGGTGTAAATAACAAGCACATACCTAATAAAATTTCTAAAACAAAAGACATAAAGGAAGTAATGACATTGTTTGAACACAAAACAAAAATGAAAAGACGACAACAATAATCTAAGCTTTGAGGACAAATCTTCCTTAAAGGGAGTGCCAATGTAACGAATATAAAATAAATTATTAAATAAATTAGTTAATTATGAAAGGGTGTGACCCTTCACGCTCAAAACGTATAAAGGTGAGCTCCATTGTACATTTTATCCATCATCTAATATATTATTTACTATTCATATTCATCATTACAATGATAGTCAGATTCGACTAACGGACAACCAGATTCAGTTGCTCCAAAAAGGGTCGATGCTTTTGGGTTAGATTCTACCAGGGTTTTGTCGGACAATTCGTAGGTCGACAATTTTTCCAAGAATGTCTTCCAATTCTTGTATTTAGACATATAATGCCATGATGAATTGTGGTAATCACACAATTTCTTGGCAGAGGGTTATTTTCTACATTCCCTTTTGTCTTTCTGAGAGTGATTTTTTCCATGAACTTGCTTTGGCGGGGTCAGTTGAGAAGGGTGTCTTAACTTATCAAAGTTGGCTAGTTACTTCTTGTCTAATGCTCAACCTGCTGGCTTGGTAGTGAAACGTTCTTTTCTTTTCTGTTTATATTCAAGCTTACTGGCATAGTGGAATGCATCCACATGCATAATGACAGTCAGGAACTCTATCTCTTGATAAATGTACGGGGAGAATCCACTGACGTACTCCAGAGAAAGCAATTTCTCTTCTTCTTGAATGCCAAGTCTCACCATGAATCAACAGAACTCGTCGATGTAAATTTGCATGGACTGGTCTTTCCATTGCATCAATTGCTGCCACTTCTTATACTGCTGTTCAATGTACTTGGGAGGGTAGAACTCCTTCCAGACGTACTTGACAAATTTTTCCCACGTGTCTATGGGGTCTCCATATTTCTCGATATTTGTCGATAGATCATCCCACTAGAATTGCACATAGGTCAACATATTTAAGGATGAAATGGTTATCTTTTCAAATTCTGAGAGTTGATTCATAGAGTAATAAGATTCCATATGTTGTACCCAATTGTCTATGGATTCCATGTAAATGTTTCCTTCTAGATTTGGTATGTCCAAATTCATTTGCACTTTGACTGGGTTGTTTTTTTTGGAGTTGGATCTCATTGAGGATCCTCCTGAGGTCGAGGAAAATTGCGTGGGAATCTCACTGAACCGAGAGAAAATTTTGGTTCATCGTCGAACCGGTGATTTCTCTATTAGTTACTTTGTCTTGTTAGTTGCATGTCTATTTTTTGTTTCTTTGACCATCTTTGATCTGGTGGTGTGAGTAGATAGATACTCTAAAGTCGAACGTAGTGTTTGATTGGATTGCTGAGTTTGTGAGCATGTTTGAACATGCATAAGTTAGGTAACCTTGATAGAAGTGTCTACACATAACTTAAGCACGTACAAGCTCTGAATCTGCTCTAATACCAATGTTCTGGGTACCCAGGAGCACAACGAGGAAAACCGTTCGATTGGATGAATTGATTACTGTTATGGAGGAAGCATAATAATATTAAGCAAAGAAGGAAATACACTACACAAAGAAACATACACACATACACAGGAAATATGCAAGAATTCGAACCAAACTCTGTCATTTCATTACTGTTCTATTACTTGCTTGTATATCACAATAGTGTACATGCTTATATAGAGTGCTAAGAATGGTTGGGTTTTCTTCCCGTTACGTTTAGTTACAATAAGTTTTAACATTTTTAGAAGTTCAATCATTACAGACGATTGGAAGACAGAAGGACAATATGTCGTAGTCGTGTCAATCGCAGATTGAAAGACATAGATACACTTTTTTAATTTGAGGTGAAAACCAAGACACTTCATTTGGTCCATGAAGTATTTTACTTGAAAGGAGAGGCACTCATTTATTTGATATTGTAATGTAATGGAAATTCAAGTTGTATTTTTGCATATTGATATTGTCTTAGTGGTTTTGCAATATCATATTAATCCATCCCTTAAAAAAATTACATTTTTTTGACTTCCATAATCAATTAGAAGAGCATAATATAAAAACAATAAATGAGTTTCTATAAAAATCTCTATCTATTTGGAGTTCTCTAATTTGTTCCTTATCCTTTAAATATTTAAATATTTTTATCAATCCCTTTACAACCAATATTAAAAACAAAGATGATATATGATTCCCTTGTCAAAGGCCTCTCTAGGGCTTGAAGAAACATGTAGGAGTTCCATTCAGAAAATTGCCTATGGTACAAAATTTAGGCATTCACATATCTAATTTACTAAGTAAGCACCAAAACTAATATGAAGCAACAAGAGTATAGGAAATCACCAGTCCACTATGTTATAGGTCTTGGATAAATCTAACTAACTAATGAAAGAGGGAATATTATTTCACTTGATTGTGTGTAGGGTCTCTTGAGTATCTCCAATTGTATCATGAATATCCCTTCCTTGTATAAAACCAAATTATTATGCAGAGATGATAGAAGACAATAAATTTTATTATGCTAGACATCCATTGGCTATTATTTTATAAATATAATTACATAGTGTTATCTACATATAGAAATAAAGGACATGTAATTTTCATTTTTAGAAATTGTAGTAATAAAGGTTGCGTTTAGGGGATCATATATATTCCACTCCCTCCTAGATTCCCCTACTACTAATAGGATGTGTTTTCCTATTGACTCATAAAAACTTCTAAAAACCTCAAATGGCCACCCATCATGTCCTAGGGATTTGTCAACATGGAATGAAGATAAATTGTATTTTAATTCATCATATGTAACTAGTATTCATGAGTGAGTTTTTCTTCAGAAAAAATGAGAATTTAAATGGAGACGGTCTGGAGCATCTCACTAACATTATGCTTTTACCAAGGTATTTAAAGATGCCAGTGAATTCATCCACCACTATGGTTATGATCCCCTCTTAGTATTACTAATTGATTCTATGTTTATACACCACCTCCAAAATCATGTTTAAATATTTCATTCTTAGAGAAATATATGAAAGTATTTGTTGTTCCCACCCCCTCCTTCAACCATATTGTCTAACTTTGTTTCCTCTCTTAATATTATTCCCATGGTAAAATATTTCTTGATTCTTCCTCTAGTCTTCCTATGGCCCCCCTTATATTGAATTTATATCTTCCCCTTCTTTAGTTCCTCATAATAAATCCACATATCCTTTTCAAATTCCTCAATCTCCCTAGTATTCTTAAGAATTTAATCCTAAATTCACACTTCCATTTTGTTATTGAAATTTTAATGTTCTTGAATATTACTTGTATCGCATTTATGCCTTAAGATGTGTGGAAAGACACCCATTCATATTCAACCTATTCTCAGGGTTCTTAATTTTGAATATAGTATGGATTGAACTTGAATGGAGAAGGTTATTTAACATTATTTATATCTAATTAAAGAAGAATGGGAAAATGCTTAGATGTGCCTTCATTACCAACCCATTATCTAAACGTACTCATCCCTACCAATAATACCAAATTATTCCTACAAACTAAGAACCCGCTCAACATTATTCCAATATATGTCTTCCCTTCCCTCCTATTTCTCCAAGTGGGAAACATTATTGAGGTTTTGACATCTGCAAGACTCTTAGTCTTTGGATTCTTATTTAAATAACCTATTAATTCATCATGTCTATCCTTCTCTCCCTTTATTTCTCTTGTACTCATGGTAAGGTTTAAATATCAACCTTCAAACTCACCCTCAATTTCCCATTAAAAGAAGTGAGTGGATTCACCCTCAATTTTCCCATCACCTTCTTTGAAAAGTCATTGTCAATGAGTCTCTTCTTCCAATTCTCCTTATTTTAGTGTGTCCGATAAAAAATAGAAAAGTGAAAATTTATATCCAACTCTTGAATAATGACAACATTATTGAGGTTTTGACATCTGCAAGACTCTTAGTCTTTGGATTCTTATTTAAATAACCTATTAATTCATCATGTCTATCCTTCTCTCCCTTTATTTCTCTTGTACTCATGGTAAGGTTTAAATATCAACCTTCAAACTCACCCTCAATTTCCCATTAAAAGAAGTGAGTGGCTTCACCCTCAATTTTCCCATCACCTTCTTTGAAAAGTCATTGTCAATGAGTCTCTTCTTCCAATACTCCTTCGTTTAGTGTATCCCATAAAAATTATAAAAGTGAAAATTTATATCCAACTCTTGAATAAGGAAGGTGCAAAAAATTAAAGAAACTAGATATAAATGACTTACATATTTATTGGAATTCTTATTCCATCCTATAACTAGATAGCATGATTTAACTCTATCATATATAACAATGAAATCCAAATCATTTAGAAGAATCCTATGTTTCCACATAACATATTCTTTACTCATAATATTTTCTTGAATAAAAAGTACACCCACCTTATATTTTGAAATTTCACTCTTTAGGGAGTTCTATCTATGGGGGGTCCCTATTTCCCTCATGTTGATGGTCATACCAATCATGTTTTAACCCCTTGAGAGACATTTTATCCAAGGGCCCGTTTGATATATTTTTTCTTACCTCCTTTATTTAGCATGTTGAATGCAATATTTCCTTCCAAAAGGTTTATGGGAGGATAATCCGTCATCCTCCTTTGGAATACTTGCACACCGCCTGACCTTCTAAAGTCCTTTGGGAGAAATGAGATAATGTCTTTCATTCCTCTTAGAAGATAGCATACTACCTAGAGTGGATGAGGAAAAGGAAATCATGTATCTTGATTTCTCCTAAATTTCCATTTTCCCTTGAATGTTGGGCCTCTTCAAATCCTTTCTCACCTTAGATCCTCTTATCCCTCCAATGTGAAATATCTAGGGATTTCCCCTTACCATCCTCTTGGATTTTATTATGTTCTCATATCTTTGTCAACAATGTTACTTTATCAAATCATTAGAAAGTAGGGGTAGGGCATGGAATTCTCCCCATGTTCTTCCTTTTCTCATTATGTTTAATGGCCATGTAAAGCTTGTATTAATTATAGTCCTTCTCTACGAGTTTTTCGGCTTGAAACATAGGGCCACCTATGTCTCTTTTGTGCTTTGGCTCTCTCATTTTCCTTCACTACATTTTTCTTCAAGAAAGGGTGATTTCATCTACTAATTGGACACTATTCCTCTTCCTTCATTGATTCAATGTTTTAACCCCTCAACACCTTTTGTCCATAACTAGCTTTGTTTGAATCATGGATGCTTCATTAAGAATGCCATTTTATATCTTGGTGAGGAATGCATTCTTAATATGTTAATATGATCTACATCCACTATATATAAAGGGAACCTTGGTATATTTCAAAACCTGCATGAATGAAACCATATATGACCATTTATTTGATTTCTTGAATCCTTTTCCCCAAATCCACGAGTCTATACAAATCATTGCTACCACTAATATAGCATAGTCCATTGCCTTTGTTTTTTCATCTATGGTTATATATTGATCCAGATTATCTCTAATTTCATTAAACATGTGATTTATCCATAATTGTAGAAGAAGGAATGCAATTTACGAAGAAACTATATTACATTTTTACTTTAAAAGGTTAAATCTAGGAATCAAATGATTCATCTTGAGATATAAGCTCTCCCAAATTAGATTCCTTGCCAAATTTTTATGTCTCATCCTTTGTTTTGAAGATAACAATGATGTAGCCATGGACCATCAAAATAATAATCAAGGTTGACACAATAATAATTTCTAATCCTTCTATATCCATTGGATCAATCCTTTTTGGTTTAGCTTGATACCTAAGAATTCCCAATGAGTGTTGTTTAAATATGTTTTTAGAATTCTCTAAATTGCCTAATTATAGCTTGTTTTTATCAGATATTTTATTTATAACCCTAAATATTCTTTCCTTCCTTTATTTATTCCCTTTGTCATTATATTGACCCCTGCTTAGCTATACTCAATAGGAATTATCACTCTTTTCCCTTGATCCAAACCATGAAAAATAACTAACTTGTATCCCTATGGGAATGTATAACTTATGTTCCTTGGACTTAGAGATAGTAGGGGAGGATTATGATATCTACAAGAATACTCACTATAGCCATGTGTTGGAACAAAAACATCGTGATTTGGACAAGTAGAGAAATTATTCCCTTGTGAGGGTGGCCTTGATTTCAGTATATTTATTCACCTTACAATCCCAAATCTTTCCATGATGAGAAACCACCCTGTGATCTAGATGGCCACTATTTTCCATCAAGAATAGTTCATTTGAGAATCTTATCATGATACCCTAGAGTACTCACCCTTTATGGACTTCCCCTATTTGAAGTTTTTACCTCCATATTTATTTTTGAAATATTAGGTAAATATACATAAACATCACATACCACCAACATTTAGACCTATATTAACTCCTATGGAAAGCATTAAAAAAACATAAGTCTATCAAATATAAATTATGAGAGAACAATAAGGTTTACATGGTAAAACCCAAAATGAGGAAACATTTCTCAAGAACTTGGCCTTTTTTTATTCAACAAATATCTCAATACAAGGGCCTGAACATACTCGAGTATGGAGTTAAAATGGGATTCATACAATATCTCCATGTCTATTGAGCCTCCAATACCTCTCTTATATAGGTTTCAGGGATGAAAGAATAAAATCCATAATGAATAAGGGAAAACTTCACTTATAACATTTTGTAAAAGCCCATTTTTTACCCTTGTAAGGTATTGAATCAGATTATGTAAGATGATGTAAGCAGGCAAGTCATGATTCCTAGTGAGGATAACTGATGAATGTATAGGAATATGTGATGTAAACATTTATATATGGACCATGTGTTAGGATTATCATGATGATTTAAATCTAAGCAAATATTACGGTGGAAAATAATATCATGGTCCAAGATGATTGTGTAAATAACACTAAAGGGGATAATGGTTCCTCTATAAGGGAAGAGGGAAGGGGCATATGGGAGATTAAATATTCTTTTTCCAAGTGTCTTACTTCAACAAAAAATCACTTCCTTTGACTTATCAAATCCAAATCATTGAATGTATGTGTGATGTTGGTGGGAAAGTCTTCTCATGAAGTTATGGCAGCGTGGGATGGATATACTTCTTATGACAATTGTAAGAGTCCTTTACTCTATGGTTAGAAGTAAAGTCAATTGTATTTTCACCAATCCTCTCATGTTCAATTGAATCTATCATTGTCGATGTAGATTTTATACACCAGGTATGTTTTCACGTTGTTATCTCCATATTGTCAATTACTAGATTGAGAAAATGACCAAGAATTACATTGTGAATAGGAATCGTATACATAGTAAATAATTGTGATTGTAGGTGGCCATAGAGTCTCGACATGTTAGGAACACTTTACGTACTACAACATTTTTTTCTCCTTCAATTCTTGAGGATCCATGAATTGATGTTACAATTAATTATTTGAAAGCATACAACAAGTTGGACTCTTTCCACACACATTGGAGAGCATTGTAGCTTTCTAGGACTGTTGAGTAAAGGAATACTAGTCATTCCTTGTGTTGTGTGAGGGAATGGAAGAGGGTTCTATAATTGGGATGATTGAATGAGATTCTTATATTTCCTAGTGGTGAGCAAGTTGGGTAAGCATGAGAGGAAATGGGTTGGATTGAGATAGAGTGAATCATGTAATTGTTTCCTTCACCCAATTAATGGCCTCATAACCCATATTAGGGGTGGTATACACAGTTGATACCTACTGTTGGGTGGAAAATTCATCTTACATAGCCATTCACTTGGATCTTATTCAATTAAACTATAAGTATCCATTGTTTCCTGCGAATATGCAAAATTATATTTGCTTCATGTCCTGAATGTGATTGTTTATGCATGATGTGTGCATGAACATAGTTGTTAATATCATTGTTATTTATATTTATGCACTTCCACATGCATTTCATAAATCTTGGCACTCAGAATATGATTAAATTAGTTGTGATTCTAAACATTAGTCTATGTGGGGCGAAATTTGAAAGTATGGAATTTGTAACTACCCATTCTATGGTTGAAATGATGAATGATGATGTTACACATTTAGTGAACATAATATTAATAATCCAATAGTGTGATATATCTGAGATCTCAAAAGTCTAGTGATTTCTCATTATGTGTATAATTGCATCATAACAAGTTTCTCACAACCATCATAATGATAGGCTATACAATGATTAATGTGGCCACTAGACATTCATTACATCAACACATTATAATATTTTTTTATTCCCCATCCGTATGTACTGAAATTCCATCACATTTCTTGAAATGAATGTTACTTCATCCGCCACAAAGTGATCCCTTATTTTATCATGAAAAAGGGAAGTTTGCAGCATCCTGGAGATAGATGTCCTTTGAAATATTGAATCATATGTGGAGAAATCAACTTTTTCATTTGGACTATTTGATGTGACTTAGATCCCATAGAAAAGGCATATCTTCCTAGACCCTAGTTAGAATTATTACATATTGGAAATAAAACCCTATTTTGCTAGGTTAAAAAGGATCCTTATTTTAGTCTAAGATCATCTCCATGCAGTGAAAATTTCTTCTTATGAAAGGAAAATGGCCCCTAGCCCTTATATTTCTAGTGGTTTAGTTAAGTACTCCACTTCTCCTCCATACATCACCCTCATTCCTTTCTTGATATTATTAAATATGTGATGTAATATATGGTGAATTTCTAACATGAATAAAATTTGTAATTATTTTTTAGGGTTATAAATATGATTAGGAGAGGGGTGAGGATGAAGAGGGGGAGGAGGTCTAATATCAGGAGGAGGGTGGGGAAAGGAGAAAGAAGGGAAAGAGGAGGATGATACCAAGATGAGGAAGAGTTGTCTCCTAATGAAATCAATGTCTTGAATATAAACATTAAGGCCATAAATTGTATTACAAGTAAAAATATTACAAGAAAGAAATATCTCCATCATTAGCTCATGTTTCAAGACTCATGATACTTCATTTTGTAAATATAAATTTTAAATATAATCATGTATATATATATTCCATATTTTTTACACTTTTAGTTTTCATAAATGATATATTTTTTTTAAAGAAATAGCTTCATGAAGAACATCCCCAACTTCCTCTAAACTTCTAAATGGATGGCAGATCAAATACTAACCATATATGTGATTGAATGGGAATGGATGTTGATACCTTTGTGGACTTTGAATAGGAGTGTCTTACCAATAAATATAATTCTTGGGGATGATATAATATAAATATAAACTAAGCAGAATCCAAGGTAGGCCCTTATGATCATAGTTTGATAAGTCACTAGATCACAATGTGTTAGCACAATCAGTTTGAATGGATTGTTTTGAGGTAGAGTTCACAATGAGTTCTTTGATTCTAGTATGTCCGAGGTTTGAGTCCAACTAAGTACCAATAGGTTACAACTAATATTATGGCTAACAGTTGAGTTGTTTCCCATCCAACTATTCCAAGGTTAAGGAGTGGGGGGGAATCATCCCACAAGGTTTTCCCTCCACACACACACACTCTCTCTCTCCAAGGAAAACCTCTAGGAACTTCCTAGAATTTCGCATAAGGTACTTGGTGAAAATCCATCGACATTGATTGTGATACCTAATTTGAGAGGGACATCAAGTTAGGCATACAACAAAGTTAGCTATCTAAAAGGTCGACCAAAAGACCTCTTGCATGAAACTTACACTGCTCAACCACTCAAGCTACAACGTGTGTGTAATTAGTACATTTCTAACAAATTTCTAAGAATTTAGTGAATTCAAGATATTGTTTTGATTAATTTAATAGCAATTATTATTGGAAAAAAATTAATACTTTACAAACTTAAATTGAAAATAATGTAATTTAATATTTATTTAACACAAATTATCTAATAATTTATTTAATTATATATTTGAGAATTTACAATCAATCATATTTTTAATCATGCCACAGTTAAGTTATAATTATCATTTTAGTCATAAACAAATCATAAGCTAATACAAACTCTAATAAAGGTTTCATTTAAGATGTCTTGGTGGATGTTATATGGTCGCATCTATCGACATTACAATCGTCTTGTAGATAACATTATATATTTTTGAACAAATTCAATGGTATCAAATGTGACATTTATGTCATAATCATTATTTTGGTTGAAAGTAAAAGTACTAGGGTCCAAAGGGAATAACACACCAGTAAGATGGTGGGATGTGATCCAATTGAACCAATGTCCATTCCAGGGGTCAACAGGCCTCTAGAGTTCGGGGTGGAATAACAGGGGTTGTACTTTCTAGGTGAAAATAAAGTAAAAATATCACATCAAAACCCAAAGTACCATCTATATAGCTATCTAAATTTTAAACATTGCAAAGAAATGAAAAATTAAAAAATAAAATGTTTTGATGGAAACTTGGGTTATATATTGGATAGTATCATTTCTACTAGGGTTATATATTGGGTAGCATCTTCTCTAAAATATTTTAGTGAGTGACTTGAAGTGAATCTTAGGTAAATTAACATCAATATTGGCATATTGAATCAATTAAAATATTAGTATAATTTGAGGTATTTATGATTATGTAAGCAAAAACAATTTGTCATGACATTTTATAAGTGATTTTAGAAAATTTAATATGTATTATGTGATTATATTAGAAAATTATTAACATAAATCATTAATATACGTTGTTTATATGTAATTAATTTAATTCTAGTAATGTATAGTCATTTTAACATGAGTTATCGTGTTAATGAGGAGAGTTCATGTTTAATAATTTTTTCATGTATTTTTATTTTATAGAAAGATAACTTTCTAGTAATTTTGATCTTCCACTTTTATATAGGTCAAAGGATGAATATTCGCAACCACCACTAATTTTCATAACATGTTTTGATGTATATAGTGACCTCCATATCAAGTGCCATCAATTAGTGGAGGCCCAATATTATAATTTTCTAGGAATGTCCATATAGGAGGAGTTGATCTCTTCCTAGAGAACCAAATTCTTTATTCGATGCACAATCCTTTTGTGCGTGTAGACGAGTCTTTGAATTGAACTATTTTGGTCATTTTTATGTCCATTTACCTCCCCAAAAACCTTATGCAATGTCACTTTTAAGATTAATACCTATTGCACTAACTCATTTTGTAGCCATTACACAATTTATCGATTAATTACTTGAGATGGTTATTTTGATAGTATTTTATGAGTTTTTCATTGAAAATGTATTGAGTTTTATTGTTTGTTGATAAATGGTTGTAGGTGATAGGCCTACTAAAGAGATAAATGATATTTTTGTTGGAACATGTAGAAAAGAGCATAAAATATTAACAAATATTTCCAAGAGCACAATGGTGGTGTCAAAAGACATCGTTTACACTTAAACATAGTGACCAAAGCTCAAATATATAATGATCCTCGTCACAAGGATATATAGAGATGAATGTTTTGATAATAAATCGATCCAAGAGGGACATCTATAAATAGGTTTGGATAGATATCCAAACCAACAATATTGGCACCATGTAACTCCAACTGATGGCAACTATCTATAAAAGTAGGATCTAGAATCCTTGGTGGACCTAGTTAACTTAAATAGTAATTGGATGGTCGACTCCCTCAAACTGACAAGTTGAGGTTTACCAACAACCTATTGTTCCAACATCTCCTTGTAAGCTCATCTTGATGTGAATTGCAAATGTTGACCAACCATGGGACAATAATATTTTCTGAAGAAAATATGAACGACTATCACCATCAAATTGATCAACATAGGTATAGTAATACTATGGACATAAGTTTTAAAACACAGCCACCTACAATTTACTAACAACCAAGGTACAATAAACAAGCATTCAAGCACAACTGCCACCAATAAACCAATCAAATTCAAGTACAATGATACTTCCATGAATAAGTCTGAACATTGTCACCTCAATCATCAAATACATCAAATAAGGTTGCAAATTGTGGCCCAAAACGATCCTAATCAATTAGTCGACTAGAAAATAAAACAACACATTCAATACAATATCTATCCATTAATCAATCAATGATCATTAGTAGTGAGCAAATCAACCTCAAATCAACCTAATAAACAACTCAATAAAGATCAACAATCGACTAATAACTCGAATTGGGTTTACATATCATAAACACAACTAAGGGAAAGTGACAACAAACAAATATCTCAGTGAAAAATCAGTCAACTGGTATTATGGTCGATCCTCAATCAACCACTCCAAGGGATCAATGGTAGGAAAGCATAAAACTGTATTGGTGTACAATAGAGTAAATGCATCTACAATAAGTCTTAAAGAATTTATTTAAATCAATACATGACCATTCATCAATCCCACTACATTCAATAATGGTGGTCGGTACTATTCCATGGTTTTGTCTTTTACCTATTTTATGCAAAGTTCTAAAAGACAACTGCAATCTTTCCAAGAATATTGATTTCTAGGAAAATTCCTTTGATGATGATGGTGAGGAGGCTGATATGACAAGGATTCCTATTCATGTTGAATAGGGGATGCATGCTCATTAAGTTATATTCCACTTACAAATGTATAAAAACCACACACATCAACAACAATTTCATCTACAATAGAATTTTCAAATTATGTCATGTTAGGAACAAGCAACTGTTCAATCTTATCATCTAAAACAACAATGGGGTATCTTCCAGAAAATTAATCTGAACTCTTCCTACAACAAACAAAAATTTCCTGGTGTCAGCAAGTCCATGGGTATGTAGTTAGGAAACAAGACCTATTCTATGTGGTTCCAAATAAGGGGTATTTGAGACAACATTAAGCATGTCTATTCTTTCAATTCCTCCTCTGAAATATTTTGTTTAACATTTAAGAACCAATACTAGTGGCGTGTTTCTCAAAACAATGAGAAATGGCATCATTGGTATCCAACAAAGTACGAGAAGCTAAACAAACATCAACATCATATTTCTTACAAACAACTAGGCTACAAGAAACGACCTCAAAGGTAGAAGATGAAATCAATGAGTTTATAAGCTCCAGTCTTCTTCTCATCATTTTGCAGTTGATTAACTTCTAATTCAAGGTTTAGTTTGCAATGCTTGTGACATCCTAAAGTTTCCCCCTAGACACATTGCATATTTTTTTTAAATCATAGGATTGAACCTATGACTGATGTGAGGTATCATAAACTATGATACTTTATAAAAGTGGAACTTTAATTATTTTTGGAAACTTTATATGGGGCGACTAGTGTTAAAAGGGTACCAAGCTTATTACGGGTCTAGGACTTATGAGAATTATAAAAGTTTAAAAAGAGAAAACATAAATAAGATATTTAATAATTAAGAATTTAAATAAATTGTGAGGAAATGAAAAGGCCCACCCTAACTGCCGCTTGATTCAAGAAACTTATTTGTATTTGGGTCTGACTATTCATCGAGGTTGTTGAGCTATATTCACTATTCTGATCGAAAACAAATATATTCTCTTCTTTCAAATTTCCTCTATGATCATATACTTTCTGAACTTGAAAGGAGAGAGAGAAAGATCTCCCTTAAAATATTCTAAGAAGATAAGAATTAAAGGTAGATGGGGGAGCTTTGTAGAGGCAAAACTACTTTTTTTCCCCAAAAGGTCTGTCCTAGATTTCCATATGAGTACTCAGAGTTAGTTTTTGTTACAATGGCATGGCCTGGAAAGATGGATTCATGAAAGAGGAAGCTTTGCATATAAAGGAATCCAAAATACTGAGTAAAGGGAACCTGATGGAAACATATACTTAAAGGAAATAATTTCACAGCAAATAACCCTAAATCTAGATTACTAATAATCTTGGTTCATCTTGCGAGTGATATATGCAAAGGTTGAAAGGTATTTAACAATTGCAGTTATCTACGGTAGGGTGGAACTGGGTAGTCCCATATCAATTTTCTTGAAAGGTTCTTCAAATAATTTATTTAAGCTACTATTGTTACATTCTGTTTAGGAGATAATTTCATTTTATGTCTTCTTTATATGCCTGATTAAGTTGCTTGGATAGAAATGAGTTATGTATTATATTTCAGTCCGGTTATTAAAATTGATAACTTGTAGTATACTTAAGGTTGTCAGGAAAGACTCTCATTTTTATTAGATTGAATTACTGTTAGGGTTTGACAATTGTTTATTTGTTAAATTCATTCCTTATTATCTAAGAAAATTCTGGATAGTTTACTGTGCATGATGTTTAGGATCTGATGTTCATTTCCTTTACTTGAAAGTTATTTATTTGAATGATTATCGATTATGCTTTATCTAGAGTTTAGATTTATTTTATTTAAAAATATTGTCACCATGCATTGAAACCCTAGGATTAGACATCCTTATAACCTATATTAAATATATGAATAAGATAAATTATAATTTATGTGAAATGTTTAAGAATACATAACTATAAGGATCTACATACATCAGTTTCCCATTGATAGGTTAGATATAAATTAATAGGTTTTAGGCAAGACATTTGCATGCAGAAGCAACAATGAGGAAGATAGAAGATCTAAACCCTAACCCTAAATACCATTACATTTTATAACAAGATAACAAACAAAACTAATACATAAACAAAATCTTTGTACACTCGACTACAGTTAGACAGAGGAATTCGAATTCATAAACAATACTTACTAAATGCAAACTAAATAACCTTAATAACCCCTAATTAAACTCAACCTCAAATTAGAATCAAATCAACAGGTTAAAAGACAAAGATCCAAATGAACTAAACCATGGTAGGGTTCCATATCAAAACCTTCAAGTCATTTTATTTAGAGGAACACCAAACCATAAACAAAGTAAATAATCCTATCAATAGATGTTAAACCAACATGCATACAATGTACAACCATTACAATTTGCAAGACTGAAAGTATTGCATCACTCATAGTCATCAAATCAAACAGAAAAGGACTCAACATTGCAACCATACCAAAACTATAAATCATTTCACGCAACCCATTGTGCAAGCCTAATATATCAACTTAAGAAGCAAGGAAACTAATCCATAGTAATATAAAAACAATCAACGACACAGGATTTAGAAACCCAAAACATAAATCCATTCAACTAAAATAAGATAATACAGATTCACATCGGTATAAAAATGAGAAAGAGAGGCTTAAAGGCCCTCTGCAAAAACCCCATTATGTTTTCAAAATAATAAATAAACAAGGTCTCGTAAGGTCCGAACTCTTAAAAATAGTTACCAATTCCTGCGTATGCAAATCCTTATCAACCCAAACTAGAGTTGGAGTGTTCAGAAGCATTTTCACTGAGAAACAACGCCCTTGGGCCAACATAATAAAATAACAACTCAACATTACAAAACAAATGGATTGATAAACACCCATCTCAAAGTTCTTTCACAGGGTTACCCCTGTTGCTACCAATGCTTTCCCCCCTGGACATTTGAATACAGGATTGGTGGCTTACCATAGCTAATGTAATCCAAACCTGTCCTCCAAGCCATCCAAAACTCTCGGACTGAGGTCAAACCCTGAGAGCATACCTAGATACAAGGGGAGTTTACAAACCAAAATAAACATTTTAAAAACCAATTAATAAACATTGAAGGGAGTTGGAAGCACCAGAATAGGATTGAAGTTTACCATAGGGATAGGGACTAGATTTGAACTATGAGCTAATATTCCCATATCCATGCACGAGTAGGATAATTATTACCCATTAACATGCCAAGTACCAAGTGGAAGAGACAACAAATCCATGCTTACTGTAACAAGTTTTCTCACTGGATGATACACCCAAAGAGCCACCAAAATGGTGCGCATGAACCATCATTAAATCCAAAACCAGCAGTCAAACTCATATCAAACCCTAGCAGAGCTGATCTCTTCCAAGGAGAGCCAAATCCAGCTAAAAAATGAACTGGGGGTAAGCCCTTGACTGGGGAAAAGGTAAATACTTACTGCTACAGTCGAGGAAAGTACCACACTTTAATTAAAAGTGTAGACCCATAGTAAGTGCATGCTCAACACATGTCCCCCTACACAACCCTCGATGGGATGATAGTGTGTTGTTTTCCATATGGGTCTAGTCGAAGTGGAAAATCCATCGAATAATGCTAACCAGCCAATGTTTCCAACCAAATTAAGACAAGGTCACGCTATTTCCATATTATAAATGTTAACGAATAAATACAAGGTGTCAACAATACATAGAAAATCCATGCATTAATCAATGGTATCAATCAGATATCCTTTGCATATGCTAGGCCATGATCCCAAGGATTGAACTTTCACACTATGTAATGATCATAGTTTCCTTTATATATTTGAGAAGTCTCCAAGATTTTATAATGATCGCTACTCCTTCATCTTATGCGATAATAAAATCCTCCAGTTCAAGGAGCCACTTACTCATAACATTATCACTGCATAAAAAAACAACAAACGTGCATTAACACATTCCTAAGTAAGTCAACAATCCTTAGGCCTAATGCTGAAAGGGAGTCGTTCAAAAAATAATAACAATGCAATTGGCTATCATATCAATTTAAAAACAACAACGGCTAATCACAAGTCAACGATAGTACCCAATATAAATTCATCTTAGGCCATGTACACAAGCTGAGGATAGAGCTAGCATTATAAAGGTTATAACACCATAAAGGAAGGATAAACATTATCCATATCCCACCTAGTCTAGCACTAGGACCATTGAAGAATAAAGTTAAGAGTTAACACCTCTGTCTCATATATAAATAAAAAAGTATGAGGATTTTTAGATGTTACAAGTGGTATCAGAGCCATGGAACACGGTGTGACCTATGGATTCATTCACGACATTGCAAAATAAAGTTCTGTATTTTTTTTTAAACTAATAGAAAACTCTCCTTTTCCAGTACAAGGTAAATACATGACACTGCCAGAATCAATACAACCAATCTACCAAAACAGCTATGGAATCAACTTTAGTTTCAAGAGAACTTTGATGGAAGAAACATGGATGAGTAGAAATAGCCTGGGCAGCAGTAGCAAGGCAAGAGAAATTGGCAGAACAATTACAAAAATTAACAACAACGACGCTAATAAAATAAAACTGAGATAATAATGAGTGATGAAAGGAATTCCAACCAACAAGGACAACAATAACCACCCCAACGAGAAGGAGAATTGTGGTTTGAGTTAGACAGTGACCAAAAAATCGTTACCCCTGCAAATCTATTAAGGACCATGCAAATATTGAAATCAGAACTACAATGTATTAAGGAATATAACCTAAGATAAAGGAAAACTCAACATGAACTTAATGAGGAATTATTGCAGAATTTGAATAAATTCAAACAAAATCCAACACACACTTCCAATAATATGTTGATAAAACTTATAAAGATAAAATAGACAAGAAACAGGAAGAATCAAACTCAAGTTCCTCTCATAAACCTGGAAAAAGAGGCAGTTAAAACACTAGCAAAACTACATCCTCATCCCCACCAAGATACCGTAAAAAGTCTAAACACTCATATAGTTCTAAATTGTAGGGAGAGTTCAGAAATATTAAGGCACCAGTTGATGGCAAGTGAAAGATAGTAGACCTAAAATTGATCCCTACCGGCATACTTAACTGATTAAGTCTTCTTTCGCAAGCTCAATCACGCAAGGATGTTTCTGGAGTAAATATTTCCGAAAATCTATTTCTGCAGTTCTAGTTCCGCAACTCTCCCATCCGCAACTTAACTCCTCACAACCAGGTTTCCGCAACTTGGTTCTCCGTAGGTTTGTTTCTGTAACTCAATTTCCGCAATTGAGTTCTCCATAAAATCCTTTCCACAATTTTAGATATGGATTTTCAATTCACAGTTTCCAAAAACTAAGGGACTTCCATAAAATTCCGTCCGCAACGTTCTTTTCTGCACTTGGATTGTGGATTGTAGGTTGCGGATCCTCCTTCCCACTTCTCCAAAGATAGGATTCCACATTTTTTCTTCTGCAGTTCCTTTTCTGCAATTCTTCTGAGCTGTCGATCTTTTGCGGGCTCCTTGATGACCGTTGATCTGAGATCGTATGTGGATCTCACCTTAACACTTGCAGATCTTTACTTTTACTTTGTAGAAATTAACCACAGCCATTGATATGCTGAATTTCACAGATTCCTGACTTAGACTGTAACAATCAAATTAATCCATGGAATGATCAATTCCTTATGCGCAAACACATCTACGCTTTTGGGAATTCTTCAAAGAACTTAAAATTATGTTTGTGGTTATTGAAAGAAGACATCAAATATACGAACATGAATACAGATATTTTTAATATGTTCTTCATTCAATGAACCAACACACTTACACTCTTTCTATTATCATTCCTCTATGCATACTTACACACTAGATCAATTACACTTAAATAGAGATTCATGAACCTATCAGATCCTAAAAGCAAGATCTGAACCCCTAAGAAAAGAAGTCTACAACTAACATATCCTTGAGCAATCTCTTACAAGATTCGAGGAAAACAGTGGAAAATTTCCAGTTATTACAATCAAAATAGATCCTAACAACTAACCATATCCTTCTAGAATTGATTACATCGAAACACAAGAATAGCATTGAATGATTATTCAACAAACATAGGACTTTGTCTCGATGCTCCTGCATCATACTCTGAGGGAAGAAAATAATTTTTCAATAAGTCTTTAGGGTGACTTTGTACTTGGAAATCTGTATTTCTGTCATCCGTGCTGCATCTTCAGATGGTTGATCCTCCCACTTGAACAAATATTTAAAATATTGTTTGTTTATGGTCTTCTTTGAAACCCTTTTGTCCAGGATAGATTCAATATGTGGATGTTATTTATGTGGTAATTGTCCTTTCCAATCTATAAATGAACCATCTTCACCTGAATTCATTTCTTCTTCCTAAATATCTGAATATTTAAAATGATATATATCTAAAACATTAAAAATTGGAGAAATTTGAAGATCAGAAGGAAGTTCTAATTCATATGCATTTGCATAAAAAGTCCTCAAAATTTTACATGGTACAATCTTCTTGAGCTTTAATTTATTGTAGGTTCCCTTAGGAAACCTCTCTTTCCTAAGATAGGGAGTTACTAAATCTCCAACCTGAAATTTAACTTCCTTTCTTTTCATATCTTCTCTCTGTTTATATTTTCCAGCACTTTCCTGTAATTTCTTCTTAACATTTTCTTGTAGCTCATGCATACTGGATGCAAAATATTCACCCTATGAACTTCTCCATTCATTTCCTCCCAAATTTCTAAGTTCATATACTCCTCTTGGGTGCATACCATACACAATTTGAAAAGGACTCATACATGTACTCCTGTTAGGTGAATCATTGTAAACAAACTCAGCTTTAGCAAGAGCTAAATCCCATTGTTTTGGATTTTCATAAATAAGACATCTGAGTATATTTCCTAGTATTATGTTCACCACTTCAGACTGACCATCAATCTAAGGAAGATAAGCGGAACTAAAACTAATATTGGCACCCAATTTCTTCCATAGAGTTCTCCAAAAAGGACCAACAAATTTAGTATCCCTGTTAGACACAATGATTAAAGGAAAACCATGTAACTTTACAATTTCTGAAAAGAACAAGTTAGCAATGTTTGTTGCATCATTGGTCTTCTTACAAGCAATAAAATGACCCATTTTTGAAAACCTATCCATTACAACATAAATAGAATCATTTCCCCTATGAGTTCTAGGAAATCCCAAAACAAAATCCACACTGATGGAATCCCAAGGCCTTGTTGGAATAGGTAGGGGTTGATATAGTCCAGTATTTTGTCTTCTCCCTTTGTCATGTTGACATATCCTGCAATTCTCAACAAATTTATTTACATCATGCTGCATTCCTGGACAAAAAGAAAAAGTACTCACTTGAGCAAATGTTTTATCCTGTCCAAAATGTCCTGACAAACCTCCACTGTGTTTCTCTTGTATCAAATTTCTCTCATAGAGAATTTTGGAATACACAAATTACTATTTTTGAACAACAATCCTTCTTGTAACATGTAGTCCAACCATTGGATTCTATTATGGGCAACTGGATTCTCACAGGATGCATATATATCTTTGAAAGATTCATCTTTTTTATACATATTAATCAAACTTTCAAATACCAAAGTACCGACCTTAAATTCCTGCAAGATCAAACTTACTCTCCTTAAAGAATCATCAACTTTATTAGATTTTCCACTTGTATGCTTGATCACAAAGGTAAAGTTCTGCAAAAAATCCACCCACTTAGCATGTTTCTGATTCAATTTAGGTTGACTATTTATAAACTACAAAGCATGATTATCAGAATATAACATAAACTCTTCGGGCTTCAAGTAATGTCTCCATTTGATCTTGAGAGTTTGTACAACAACGTACTAAACTCCTTGTCATATGAGGAATAATTTTGTTTTGCCTTATTTAACTTCTCACTGAAAATGATGATACCGGTATCTGTTCTTGACTCAGAACAACCCCTATCGTCATCCCACTAACATCTGTCTCTACTTGAAAAACCTTATCAAAAATTGGAAAAGCTAAAATAGGCTTCTCAATGATATTCTTTTTCAACAATTTGAAATTTCTGTCAGTTGCTTCTGTCCATATGAAAGGTTGTCTACTTCCATTGAGGGTGTCTATCATAGGTGCACAAATTTGATGAAAATTATTAATTATTTTTCTATAAAAACTTGCAAGACCATGAAAACTTCTTACCTCATACGCATTCCTTGGAATTGGCCAACTTAAAATTGCTTGCACCTTATCTGGATCCATCTTCAACCCTTCTTTTGAAACCATGAATCCAAAATAAATAACTCTTTCTTCAAGAAACTACACTTTTTCATATTTATCAACAACTTCTCCTTTTTCAAGGTTTTCAACACCGATTTAAGATGTCTCAAATGTTCTTCTTTATTTCAACTGAAAATCATAATACCATCCAGATACACTATCACACATTTTCTAGTGTATTCTTTCAAGACCTCACTCATCAATCTCATAAAAGTACTAGGTGCATTAGTAAGCCCAAATGGCATTACTAACCATTGATACAATCCATTATTAGTCTTGAATGCAGTATTCCATTCATCCCCTTCTCTTATCCTTATTTGATGAACCACTTTTCAAATCTATCTTGGAAAAATACTTTGAACCACTCAAAAAATCCATCAAATCATTAATGTGAGGTAAAGAAAATCTGTACCTGATAGTGATCTTATTAATTTGTCTGGAGTCGGTGCACATTCGCCATCCACCATCCACCATCCTTCTTTGGGCTAAGCACAGTGGGTACTGCACAAGGACTCAAACTTTCTTTCACCAAACCTTTATCTAACAGTTCATGTACATGTTGTTTGATCTCTTCATTCTCTTGAGGAGTTAGCCTATAGGATTCCTTATTATTAAATTAAGCATATAGATCTGTGGACCAACACACAACTCACAAGATAGATCATACAATTTTACTTAGAAATTGAAGAATGAAACAATGCAAAAAATGGCTTGCAACTGTGAATGATTTCATTAATCAAAAGTAATTAGAATGAAGTACAATGGATAAACAACCTCATGGAATTCGAATCCATGTAAGGAAATTCGAATTGGTTTGACTCTACTTGACTGGATGGTTAACTGACCTTGTTTAAATCATTATTAGAGTTCAAAATCCAAACTCAAGTGTCTAACTCAGTGTTAACTAGTCTAAATGACTGAGGTAGGTGAGTAAATGTGCCTCACCTGCATGCAACCATGAAAACCTAGCGCTAACTGAGTAGAACTGAATGTGACAAACTAGAACTGAATGTAACTGGCTCCTAACTGATCTTGACTAGTCACCAACTGAACTCAACCAATGGAGGTTGGTGTCAGCACTCCTAGTGGCTCCTAATTTGTAGGGATTGATCTAGGAGGCTCCTAAACTGATGCATGCAAGTGTAATCAGTGGAAGTTGGCCTCAATTAGTGTTCCCCACACTTTAGTAACTGGTACATGTTCCCCAATTAGGCCAAGTGGAACCAATGGTGCTAGTGACTAAAAATAGACTGAAAGGACTCCTGATTTAGACATAATTGACCAAATTGGACGAGGGAGGATTATAATCGTACACTTATTAGGTAATATTACATCAGGTATTAAGTCAATATGATGATAATAATTCTTACAGGAGGTAAATAATTTGGTAAATCATCCACGATAATCTCAACATATTCATCTAGCAAAATTCTAACTTTAGTAGGAAAATAATCTAAATTTGTAGAAGTTAAAATTAGCTTTGGTTCACCAACAAGATCAAAGTGCAATTCTTATTATTTCTTGACTTCTTGCAAAAGTTATTTTCTAGTCATCAACAAAATATTCGACACTGAACCTTCTTGAACTACTTCATCCTCCAATGGTAACAATGTATGTCTTTTTCCATCCTTTTCTGTCATATTTCCATGGCCTCCCTAAGAGTATATGGAATACATCCATAGGAATTATATCACATAATACCACATCTTTATAAGTACCAATTTGGAACTCCACATTGCACTACTCATTCACCAAGAGCTGATGTCCTTTCTGCAACCAGGACACTTTATAAGGAGCAGGATGTTTCATCCTCTCTAATCCCAATTTCTCTACCATCTCAGTTGTAATATCCCCGGTTTTGACCCCAGTTGTATTAAAAGATACATGATGTATATGTTGAAATTAATCGTGGTGTGGAGCTAAAGGAAAAAGCCCCACCATCGATTTGGTTATGTATTTCTCGGCAATAGGGACCGTTGCCAATGGTATATCATGCTATCTGACACATTGTAGTTTTGGACATCATGTAAACATGCACATTAATTAAAATAAACCTACAGCCAGTTACGGCGGTGCAACGTTAAATTAAAAGGGCATGACTCCTAAGGTTAAGGGGGGGTTGTCTAACCCCTGGGGGTCATTGGGAGTTTGCCATGTGTTGGTCACCCATTTTAACTTCTGTTGTCTGGGAGCAGTTATTGCTGAGTAGTGGTGGGTGTGGCAGGACTGTCAGTCCTTTCCCATGTGCCCACTCCACCAGCGGACTCTTCCTCTTCACGTCGCTGGGGGCAGGGAAACGATTACCACTCTCTCCACTCTTCCACTCGGGGGTTTTGTCTTGACCATCTCACGTAGGAAGGGGGTATGCTCGGTTCTCCCTTCTCTCACCAATTTCTAGTCAGTGGACCTATTTTTCCTCCCACAACGAGTCGTTATGTTTTTCCTCCGTTCACGCAAAGAGTCTGACCTTGTTTACATTATCAGACTGTGAAAGGTATCCGTGGTTCTTCACGGTGAGATCGGCTATGTTCTTCCCCAGCCTGGGAAGAGGACCGATTTCCCTTTTGTATTATCGGACTGTGTGCATGTGTGTTACCCTCACGGTTTTGTGGTCCGCGTACCTATTTTTCCCAGTCCAAGATTGAGAATCAGACTTCTCTCCCGTTTTGGGACTGTGTAATGTTTTCGTCACTTCATCATTGAGCCGGGACTATGGTTCTTTCCCTGATTTGGTGGTTTTTTGTGGTTTTCCCTCCATTTTTTTGTGGCTGTGGTTTCTTTCATGTTTTGAGCTGCTGTAGGTTGACATTGAGTCATTTTGGCCACGATAGGTCTAAGAATGACTCAGGTTTTGTTTTTCCCCTATCCCAGCAGTGAACTGATTATTTTACTGCAGGTGTGTAGTGGTTAGTCTTCAGACTGTTAGAGTGGGATTAGAGGCTGGGTATGCTTGAGAAACCTGGTGTTTGGGTGCCACTCAGATAGAGTTAGACTGCTGGCTTTCTTCTCCACAACCCTTGAAGAGTATTGGAAAGGGAAGTCAGGGCCTAAGAGACTATGAAGTAGAGAAGGGACTAATTCTTGGTGTTGGGTGTGTGGATATCTTAGAATTCAAGTTAGCTTTGGTGTAGGTGTCCTTAGCTCTCCATTGAGACCACCAGCTTAGCATTTATCCTTTCCTAGCTCCTTGACGGCCTGATAAACCCTACTGTGTGGGTTTGGTTGATTTGTGTACCTTGGCTATGTGTAAGCTTGCTTTGACCCTTATTCCTTGAGGAATCATGCCTAGCTCGGGGGTGGCAGTGTTGCTGAGAGATTGATGAGCACACTGGCCTATGGTTGGGTGGAACATTGCAGCGATGTAGCTGGTTGTGGGACGAATTATTTTTAAGATGAGTATTCTTGACTATTCCATCTCTGCATTTATATTTACTGATTAATGAATATGATGAACATGTGGTATTCTTGAATGAACGTATGTTTTCTTCCACTATGTATATGAAGGATTATGCATCTTAGTATGTTTTATGTTTTAAGATTTATATTTCAGCATTATATTCCTGTTCATGTTCATGGGGCTATTTTCCCAAGGGGTTTTGTTTGTTTGGTAGCGTCCTCTCGCCGGTCAGAGGGTCAGGGACGTTACAATATGGTATCAGAGCTAAAGGTTGCAGCATGGGCCTAAATGGGCCATGAAAGGTCAGCTAGCAGAGGCAGGTTTCCTTCTGCCCAGCAGAAAACAGAAGAAAACCTATGCATGACAAGAGAATTTTGGAAATTCCTCTAAGTATTGGGATCATCGGATCATCAGGGAACTTAGTCCAAAGTCTCGCCGATGCATTAGATCACCTAAGAAGAAGGTCGTCCGATGGAGAGCACCTAATAAAAATCTCGAAAATTTTCCTAAGTATCCGTCGGCCATCGAAAAAGAATAGAGGAAGGGGGAGTCGATACAACGGCAGGTCCCTGGAGTAATTTTTGCCACAATGCTTATAAAAGTGCTCATCGGACCGTCGATGCATCGAAAGACTTAGTGGGAAGCCTTTCCGATGCAGCGAACAACTAGTTGAAAGGTTTCCCGATACATACTCGGCCGTCGGTGAAGCTTAGTTGATTGGATTGGAGACGATAAGAGAATGTGAGCGCCGAAACGTCAACGGAAGAACCAATATGATAGTGGGTTTAACTGCCGACAACGATGGCGGAGCGGAAATCTTGAAAAAATTTCTAAGTCATGAAATCATCGGCAATCGGCGATGATTAGTTGATCGCATCGCCGATGCTTAGTTGTATTGGTTGTCGATGACACGTCGGCGAAGGGAAGAGAAAAGTTCAGCGATACTTAGTTGATTTCATCGCCGATGGATAGACGATGGAACCGCTGATGAACTACATTGGAAGAGATTAGTTGATGATGCGTCCGTCGTTGCGGCTAGCTAGAGGACTATCCTTCCGACAGATAGAGTCCCCGATCGTCGATGCTGCAGTAATTAGTCCTTCCAACAACCAATGGATTGGGGTCTACGAACACCATAGTAGGATCGCCGCCTACCGTTGTTACTGCTTAGAAGACTAACCGCCCGATGTTAGTGCACCCAAGTGCCGATACTACGGGAACTACAGTTGTTGAAACTGCCGGTGCGGCGGACAAGGAAAGAAGATTTTACGGGAAGAAAATTTTCTGAAAAATTTGTCCAAGTACCAGAGATGTCAGAAAAACTTAGTTGATTGGATCGCCAATGGACATGATCAAAAAATATTAGAATATCGGAGGACCGATCGAAAAAATTAGTCGTTCATGCGTCCGCCGTTGCGGCTGTTTAGTGGCCTACCCTCTCGACGGATAGTTGTTTTGACCGTCGATCGAAGAATTATAGTTGAAGAGACCGCTGATCAAAAAAGATTAACGGTTGGTGAACCGCCGTTGTGGAAGCCTAGAGAACTAATCATCCGATGAAATAGCGTAGTTGATTGTCGACACATCGGAGGCAAGTTGCTATCTATTCACTGCAACGACGAGAATGTTAGTGATTTGGATCATCGATGCCACGGAGAAAATTAGTGGTTCTGATCACCGACAGAGTTATTGCCGCGGAAACTCCAGTTAGTTTGTTGCCCACCATTGCGGAAGCTTAGAAAAATAGCCTCCCAATGAGTAGAGGATCTGATTGCCGATACGGTAGTTCCTGGAGGATCCGACTGCCGATAGATTGTGAACCACAGAAACCCTAGAAGGTTCATTAGCCACTGTTGCGGAAGCCGAGAGGACTATCTGCCCGATGCATAGGGTGCCCAACCGCTGATGCAACGGTTAGTTGGTTTCCTCGCCAATGTGGTAAGGTTTAATGGTCCCGATCACCGATAAAGTTTAGAGAGTTAGACCACTACAGGCCCGACACACTGGAGAAAATTAGTGGTTCTGGCAGCCAAAATGCCGAAAGAAAATAGATGAACAGGTCGTCGATGAACCACAGAGAAAGTTAGTGGATCTGGTCGTCGAAATGCCGGAAAGATGGTGGAAAAGAGACTCGATGAACAATCCTTGGCATCGCTGATGCTGTCTAGAAAGCTTACATCGGAGAAATATAGTCGAGGGAACCGCCAATACAGTGGAAACCTAAAGCTGATGGGGCCCCCGATGAGCGCCGAAGAATTTAGTCGCTTGGGTCGCCGAAGTGTCAGAAGACTAGTCCACTAAGGGTCCGAAACGTCAGAAAATTAGTTGGGATGAGACCCGATTTTGACCAAAGAAAAATTGGGGTTTTGCAGTGAATTTCTCATTGGGTTTCTCAGCAGTTTCAGGGCTAAAAAGGAAGAGAGTTCCAGGTGGCTGAAGTTGACATTTCAGACCAGAATACATTTGGTAAAAAGCATCATTTTTGAAGTGGTGTGGTTTTCACACCCGAGGACAGAATGAAGCATGTGGATAGGAGTTGGAAAGATTATCTAGCAGGGAACAAGGGAGAGTCACCAGAATTTGAGTGTGGAGTAGAAAAGTGCTAGTGATTGCTTGAAAGAGAAATGTGTTGCTGTCAATATGGACAAATCCGAGAATTGCATGCCTAGAGGTAGCAAGACTACATGAAGTCAAACCCGCTGTTGTGTGGAAAAGGAGTTCCATGCAAGGATGAGGGACTTGAAAAGGGAAATTTCCTTAAACCATGTCTTTCTAATTATGATTACAAGTTTTATGCATGAAATGTATGAGGATATGCCTAGCATGCATAAGATACATGTTGGTAAGAATAGTGAGAATTATACATTTATAATGAGCCACTAATAATAATTATTGCATTGATGTTGGCATTATTGGAAAAACCAACGACAACATGGACATGGATGAATATGTTACTGATGCTGACAAATGTGACTAGTAACCCTATGGAGAAAGGGATAAGGCAACAAGTCCAGAATCAAAAGTTGGTGAGCAAATTCTGCAATCTCCTGCAAGGGACCAACCGAACTAGTAATGTCAAGGGTGTAAGTAGGACCCATGAAGGTGAGAGTTTAATTATGACAATTGCATGGAGTGGTAAAAGCAAGAGGTCTCATACCATGTAGGTATTTGAATTTTATACTACATTCATAGAGAAATGTGTCGTACCTGTATTATGTTGTTATGAGTTTAGTAGCCCAAGGAAAGTAGGCACTGATGATCTTGATTATAGTCATGCATCCTATATGAAGTAGTCAAGGTTAGGCCATGCATGGTATGTTTGAATGCATAGTATTCCTTAATCAATGCAAGGTAGCAATGAGTGGATATGCATTAAAATATTTTATAAATCTTGTAGTTATGCATTGAATGGATGCATATGAGAAGTATGAGTAAATGTTGTAGATATGCATACATAAGTATGGGTGCAAATGTTGCGATGCAATGCATGAATGCATAGAGATAATGCATGAGTAATTATGAATAACTAATGGCTGAAATGATGAATTGATGACAATTCTGGAACCATTTCAAGAGTTGTTATGAATGCATGATAGTAAGTGCATAAAGAGGGTAGTCATGATCGATTGGCTGCCGAAAATGCTCTATGGAAGGGCAAGGTGGTACAATGATACGCTTGTGGAGTAAGGAGTATCTAAACATTTCATTTTGGCATAAATTATGTGACCTTGCAAATTTTAGTATGAAAATGATTGTGTGAAGTAAATGAGTTTTGGTAATATTGATGTGATTAACAACTGGAAGTGTTTGAATTTTATAAATTTTGAAAATGCTTCAGTGATTGTTGCAGCAATGGAAAAGTTATATGCATCAAGACTTACTAAGTGTTTGGCTGACTGAGGTCCAGGTTTCGGGTAGATTGTTTGGGGCATGGAAATTGGGTAAGACCATGACAAAGGACGAAATCTACCATGTGAAATAGCCAAACCTTATGAGAAGAGTCTCATGGCTATGAAAATAGTTGTATGCATGATGGGTTGTTAAATTTGAATTGTGAGTTTTGGATTTAAGAAATTGATGACAACTACTAATCACTATTGGCTTGCATAAGATTGTGTCAGGAGGACACATTGTAAGTGGGTATTCATGTTATGCTAGTAAGCATAAAATTATAATGGGCATAGTGGTGCTTCTTACGAGAGACCCACAATTGAGAATCACCTCATTGCCAAGCAAATCAATTTCTGTAGTAAATAGAGTTGCAAATTCTCTTTGAATTTAATTACTAATGTCATTTCTTGGTTTTGGAATAATAAAATTTGGATTGGATTATCAGATAATGATTGACTGTTTGGCTATTTGATGAAAGTGCCAGGGGTACACACTACAGGAAGATCATGTGTGATGGCCTACAGAAGCCAAAATTCATGGGAAGGTTTTCCCTTATCTTGAAAATGGGTTTCGGGTGAAACTCCATTGGACATTTTGGGAATGTCTCATCTGCACTGCATGTTTGGTAAGCATCATGAGTGAGATGGTATAGGTTATGTCGGTAAGACATGTGTGGATACAAAATGTAAAGAGGAATTGTGATGGCAAACCGAGGGACTGTCAACTCAGAGAAGGGAGCCCCCATTCCTCCTTAACGAAGGAATACTACATCGGAAAATGGATAATTGTTCTGTGACCCTAGCTAAGAATATGCATGTCAAATTGTTAAATTCAATATGCAGAACATGTTTTGATTTTATTTCCATTATGACTGATTGCTTGAGTATGAATAGGGCCTACATGGCACACACCAAAAAAGGGTGCACACTTTTTCAATGTCGGATCATGAAAGGGTTTTTCAATATTGATTACACCCTAGGGAGTGGATGCACTCCTGGTGTTTCAATACTTAATAGTGAATGATGTGAAATATGATTTCAGTTTTAGAGCAATAATGCCGATGAGTTGCTTATATTGCTTGTGTTGTTAGGCTAAACAGATGTAGTCTGGTGTTGTACACTAAATGGAAAATGGCTTAGGCTCATCCTACCTTCTACTAAAGAGCACCGAGAAGGGAGTGGTTTCTTGTGTCGTATGGGGTAGTGGAAGTAGAGCTCACTACTGGGAAATGAAACCTGGAAATGGTTGTTTATTATTGATATAAGTGCATGTGTTATTGTTGATGGCATGATAAACCCAACGGTGTTGGCTTGGCTGATGATTGGTTGTTGATATAAGTGTATTGTTGATATAATTGCAGGTGATTTGTTGACGGTCTGATAAACCCAACTGAAGGTTGGCTTGACTGTGTAATTATTTGATGTTGTGGAAATTGGGGAAATGTTACAGTGTTGGCTTGACTACCTATAGTTTGATAAACCCAACTAATAGCTGGATTGGCTGAGTAGCCTGATAAACCCAGTAGTGTATTGGCTTAATTGCCTATGGCTTGATAAACCCAATTGTGTATTGGCTTGGCTGAACGATCTGATAAACCCAACAGTAGGTTGGCTTGACTGTTCCTGATATATATATATATAATAGGATGTTGTGAAGCAGCCTGCGTGCTGACCTAAAATCCAAGTCCATAGGCGATCCTAAGGCTTGCAAAGCGAAGCAGGATCTTGTGGACCAATGAGGAAACGCACAATACAGATAAGTATTGGATTATTTTGCAAAATTTTGCTTAAGAATATACATGTGTATATGATTTGGTTATGATGTTTTAAGATCTTGTTTTAGAGATAAAAACTGATGAGAATAAACTAAACATGTGAATCTATTCAATGTTTGAATATAGGTATCGCTGGGAGCGAGGACTATGAGAACATCCTAGGGGTGCATGTGGACATGTGACTGTCCTGAAGAGCTCAGAATGAGCAGTAATGAAAAAGGTGTTAGTGAGACTGTGAAGGTCCTAGCAGCCAAGACAAACCATGTGGGGAGGCTCCATGGTTGAGAGGTCTGAAATAGACCAGAGACACTAAGTGTCATGACCAAGAGGGATTGGTCCAACATTCATGGTGAAGTGAAAGAGGTTGAGAGCGTGAAAAGCCACAATGGTGGTGTGGGTTCCAGGATGGAACAAAACAAAGAGGGGAAAAACTCTTGCTGCTCTCTCTTGCCTTTTGATTATATATATATATATACTTATGCATTGTGGAAAAAAAGGATTGTTGAATGCATGTGTGACTAAAAATAGAATGTGTTTATCTGCTTAAAGTAAATTATGAATGTTGGAATGGTTAATTCCCTACCCAGGATGGACATGAATGAGCTCATGTGCATGTTGGGAAGGCATGAAAAATATGAAAGTCTCCTTGATGAGACTTAGACTGTCATGCCAATTGGGCAATTAATTGACTGATATTAATGCCTATATTATGCTTGGTCTAACAGAATTTCAATGATGCATTTCACAGGTGAGAAAAGTGAAATCCAGTGGTGCACATTGATCATGGTAGTAGACCAAAAGCTGCTGGACTTGGCTAGAAGTCTCCTTCAAACGATTTCCAGAACCCAAGAGAATATTGGAGAGATGCTCAAGATACAGAAAAGGAAAAATGAGATGAACCACCAGATTTTGCAAGACTCTATTGGTTTGCAAAAGGAGCTAAAAAGCCTTATGGGGGAAATCCATAAAGGTAAGGAAAGTGGATCAATGATGGGGCATTCGTCCAAGCGGTCCATTAAGAAACGTTCTAGGCACAAAGACTCAAAGGAAATTGAGCAGGTAAGGATGAAGTAGCCAGCAAAATGTTGGAAATGCGGAGGACATCATTACCGTCGGGACTACCCAACGAGGGAACATAAAGAGGGCAGCGGCCACAAATTTTCTTGACTTGGGGATGAGCCGAAAGATGACAACCAGCAAGAGAATCTCATGGAAGCCGAGGGGCTTGGTCCTAAAAGTTCAAGTAAATAATAGAACATGGGACATATCTGCAATTTTGAAATTTTGATGTACAAATTGTATATGCATTCCTATGTATTGGAACACCGAGGATGATGTTATTCCAAGGAGGAGGGGATTGTAATATCCCCGGTTTTGACCCCGGTTGCATTAAAAGATACATGACGTATATGTTGAAATTAATCATGGTGTGGAGCTAAAGGAAAAATCCCCACCATCAATTTGGTTACGTGTGTCTCGGCAATAGGGATCATTGTTGATGGTATAACGTGCTATCCGGCACATTATAGTTTTGGGCATCATGTAAACATGCACATTAATTAAAATAAACCTACATCCAGCTACGACGGTGCTACGTTAAATGAAAAGGGCATGAATCCTAAGGTTAAGGGGAGGTTGTCACACCCGTGAGGGTCATTGGGAGTTTGCCATGTGTCGACCACCCATTTAAACTTCTGCTATATAGGAGCAGTTATTGCTGAGTAGTGGTGGGTGTGGTAGGACTGTCAGTCCTTTCCCACATGCCCACTCCACCAGTGGACTCTTCCTATTCACGTCGCTGGGGGTAGGGAAACGATTACCACTCTCTCCACTCTTCCACTCGGGGGTTTTGTCTTGACCATCTCATGCAGGAAGGGGGTCTGCTCGGTTCTCCCTTCTCTCACCGATTGCTGGTCGATGGACCTGTTTTTCCTCCCACAGCAAGTCATTCTATTTTTCCTCCATTCACGCAAAGAGTCTGACGATGTTTACATTATCGGACTATGAAAGGTATCCGTGGTTCTTCACAGTGAGATCAGCTATGTTCTTCCCCGGCCTGGGTAGAGGATCAATTTCCCTTTTGTATTATCAGACTGTGTGCATGTGTGTTACCCTCACAGTTTTGTGGTTCACGTACCTATTTTTCCTAGTCCAAGATTGAGAATCGGACTTCTCTCCCGTTTTGGGACTGTGTAATGTTTCTATCACTTCATCATTGAGTCGGGACTGTGGTTCTTTCCCTGATTTGGCGTTTTGTTGTGGTTTTCCCTCCATTGTTTGTGGCTGTGGTTTCTTTCATGTTTTGAGTTGTTGTAGGTTGGCATTGAGTCGTTTTGGGCACGATAGGGCCAAGAACGACTTAGGTTTTGTTTTTCCCCTATCCCAGCTGTGAACTGATTGTTTTACTACGGGTGTGCAGTGGTTAGTATTCAGACTGTTAGAGTGGGATTAGAGGCTGGGTATTCTTGAGAAAATTGATGTTTGGGAGCCACTCAGACAGAGTTATACTGCTGGCTTTTTTCTCCACAACCCTTGAACAGTATTGAAAAGGGAAGTCAGGGCCCGAGGGAATGTGAAGCAGACAAGGGACTAATTCCTGGTGTTTGGTGTGTGGATGTCTTAGAAGTCAGGTTAGCTTTGGTGTAGGCATCCTTAGCTCTCCATTGAGACCACCATATTAGCATTTAGCCTTTCCTAGTTCCTTGACAGCCTGATAAACCATACTGTGTGGGATTGGCTTATTTGTGTACCTTGGCTATGTGTAAGCCTTCTTTGAACCTTATTCCTTGAGGAATCATGCCTAGCTCAGGGGTGGTAGTGTTGCTGAGAGATTGATGAGCTCATTGTCCTATGGTTGGGTGGAACGTTGTAGTGACGTAGCTGGTTGTGGGACGAATTCTTTTTAAGATGAGCATTCTTGACTATTTTGTTTCTGCATTTATTTTTACTGATTAATGAATATGATGAACATGTGGTATGCTTGAATGAATGTATGTTTGCTTCCACTATGTATATGAAGGATTATGCATCTTAGTATGTTTTATGTTGTAAGCTTTATATTTCAGCATTATATGCCTGTTCATGTTCATGGGGCTATTTGCCTAGGGGTTTTTATTTGTTTGGTAGAATCCTCTCACCGATCAGAGGGTCGGGGACGTTACATCGGTGGATACCAAATTATTTGTACTACCACTGTCAATAACCATCTTACAACACTTCCCTTGTGACTTGCATTTAGTCCTGAACATACTCTTTCTTTGGGTTGGTTCATGCACTCTCTTATCTGTCTTTACTAAAACTCTCTTCAGCATAAGAGAATATCCTTCATGTGGAGGATTATTCACCTCTTCTGCTTCCTCGTTGGACTCCTCACGATCCTCAACAATGTTTTCATTTCTCTGAGCTGCAATTTTATTCTTTGGGCACTCCAATGACATGTATTCAATTTCTCCACATGTATAGAATTTCACTTCTCTATTTTTTCCTCTTCCTCTGCCTCCTCCTCTTTGGGGTGTGTGACTACTATATCCTTCTACCTCATCCTTAGAGGTCTAAAACTTACCTCCTTTGTTTGGAGATCCTTTGGCTAAACCTCTCCCTTTATTCTTTTGGTTTTGTTTTCTTAGTATATTTTCTTCTACCCTTAAGGATTCATGATAAGCATATTCATCTATTTTCAAACTCAATAAACTAATCTCATATTGTATCTCAAATATCAGTACATTTATATATCTGGTCACTCTTTCTATGTTCTCTTGTGTCTATCCATCTCTAATACTCAGCTTAAATAATTTTTTTGTATATTCTTTAACAGTCATACCTTTTTGTCTAAGATTATGTAATTATCTGATGAGATTCAACTAATAATCCTTAGGCATAAATTGAATTCTAATTTTATACAACATTTTATCCCAAGATTTTATTTTAGTATTACCTCTTCTTTATCTATGGATATGAAGTTCATCCCACTAGATAGCTGCATTCCCTTTTAGTCTGGTCACTGCATATCTCACCTTCTTTTTATCTTCAATTTCTTCAAAGTCAAAATACTTGTTTAAAGCATTGATCTGGTCCATGAGTTCTTAAACATTAAGATTACCTTCATACATAGGGACTTCAACTCTGGGTTTGTTACTAGCCTTCATCAGCATCTTCAATACTTTCACTTCTTCAACAACCTCTTCTTGCTCGTCTTTAGAGGATTCTTCTTCATCACTGGTGTCTGTATTCTCTGAATTCTTTCACTCCATAACTTCCATCCTAGCTTGGAGTTCTCTTTATTCCCTTTGCGTCTCTGTTTCTTCAGTTTGTCTACCTCAAAAACGTCCTATAGGGACTCCATGTCCTCATCCTCACCTCGACATCATATTTCTATAGACTCTAATAAGCTATGATACCAAAACTGATGGCAGGTGAAATCTAGGAGACCTAGAATTGATCCCTACCAACAGACTTCACTGATTAAGTCTTCTTCCGTAAGATCAATCCCGCAAGGATGTTTCCGCAGTACATATTTTCGCAAATCTGTTTCTGCATTTCCGGTTTCGCAAATTTCCTGTCTACAACTCAACTCCTCGCAACCAGGTTTTCGCATCTTGGTTCTCTGCAGGTTTGGTTCTGCAACTCAATTTCTGCAATTGCGTTCTCCGTAAAACCCTTTTCGCAAGGCCCTTTCTGCCATTTTGGATTGCGGATTTGTAATTCTTAGTTTCCAAAAACTAACAAACTACCACAAACTTGTGACTGCAACAATCCTTTCCGCACTTGGATTGTGGATTGTGGTTGCAGATCCTCCTTCCGACTTCTCCAAAGATGGGCTTTCGCAATTTTCCTTCCGCACTTCCTTTTTCGCAATTCTTCTGAGCCGTCAATTTTTTGTGGGCTCCTTCTTGACCGTTGATCTGATATCAGATGTATATCTCACCTGTTCCTTTGCGAAAACTAACCACAACTGTTGATATGCTGAATTTCATAGATTCTTGACTCATACTATAATAGTCCAATTAATCCATCAATGATCAATTCATTTTGTGGAAATACATCTACGCTTAATGGAATTCTTCAATGTCTTACCAGACCATTGAATTACACACACAAAGAACTTAAAATCATGTTTCTAGTTATTGAAAGAAGACATCAAATATATGAACACGTATGCAACGATTTTTAACTATGTTCTTCATTCAATTAACCAACACATTTACACACTTGCTATTATCATTCCCCTATGCATACTTATACACTAAATGAATTACACTTAAATAGAGCTTCATCAACTTGTCATATCCGGATAGCAAGATATGAACCCCTAAGAAAAGAAGTCTACAACTAACCTATCCTCAAGCAATCTCTTGCAAGATTCGAGGAAAAAAGTGGCAAATTGCCAGTTATTACAATCAAAATAAATCCTAACAAATAACCCTATCCTTCTAGAATTTATTACATGGAAACGAAAGAATAACATTGGCTGCTTATTCAACAAACATAGGACTTTGTCTCGATGCTCCTGCATCACCAATATTTGAGGGAGAGTTAAACTCATGAGAAAAAGTGGAGGAATGGTTTCATGATATGTCTAAATATTTCGATGTCTATACCTATCCAAGTGAGTTGAAACATTGTCTAGTGATATACAACCTGAATGGGAAATTTGCATGATGGTGGAGGGATTTAAAATTAACCAAAGGGATAAAAGAAGGAAAGATTGATTGGGAATAATTTAAAAGGATGTTTAAAGAAAATTACATGTCTAAAATATTTTATGATAAGAAAATCAAGGAGTTTCATGAGCTGAAAATGGGTTCATTGACAATGGATGGACTGATTAGAAAATTTCTAGAATTACTGCATTACTTACCCTACAAAAAGAAGAAAAAAAATTACAAATATTTGTAAGTTGCTTACCGACCTATTTTGAAAATAAAATAGAATTTGATGCTCCAATAAATTTGGATGAAGCTCTCTATAAGGCTAGAATGTGTTATGAACATAACCAAAGCAGGTCAAAAAACAATGACAAAAATCTAAGCATAAAAATATCATATTCAGAACAGAGAAAGAAGGGTTATAAACCAATTATTCATAGGAATCAACACAATATATTTCCAAAAAAAAAACTTTAAAAATAGTAAACCTACTAATAAAAGTGAGTATCAGTCAAACATTCCATGTGAAAGTGGTACACGACCAATTCCTTTCCCAGGAAATTAAATAGTTCCAAGAACAATACAATGTTTTTAATGTCAAGCGCCTCATTATCTCAGATGTTTCCCAAAACAAGAGAAAAATGTATTAAATAATTTATAAGAAGACCCTATAGTGAATGATATGTCCGAAGTACCCCAAATATATGCAGCCTTCGAGCAACACCAAGCTGAGTCCAACTATCTATGATTGAAATAGAAGGTAAACTTTTCATGCATTATGTTTCAGTTGTGATTGATTCAGGAACATATCATAGTTACATCTCCCCTATAATAGTAGAAAATGTAAATTACATAAAGTTAAATCTATAAAGTCATGGTTGGTGTAGTTAGCCACGAGTACAAAAAGAAGAATTTCAAAAATTTTCAAAGGCTTCCCACTAAAATTAATTGACTTGGAAACTAGTGCAGACTTAAATATTCTACCTTTCAGTTCCTACTATGTTTTAACTGGCATGGACTAGTTAGAGAAACATAATTTCATTCTGAATTATTTGGAAAATACTTTTACATGTGTTGATGATTTAGGAAATCCTTGTTTGGTGAAAGGGATACCTAAAAATAATTCTATACGATAGATTTCTGCTCTATAATTAAAAAGGAGTGTTAGAAAAGGTTGCAAACTTTACGCAGTTAACATTCAAGACTATAATAAAGAAACACAATGGAAAGTGGAAGATATTCTCTTCCTATCTGATTTTAAAGATGTATTTTCAAATGAGGTACTCGACCTTCCACCCAAAAGAGATTTGGACTTCTTTATTAATTTGGTTCCTAGAGTAGTACTAATATCCAAAGCACCCTATCAGATGAGTGCCCCAGATTTGGTAGAATTAAAAATTCAACTGCAGGATCTAGTTGAAAAAGGTTACATTAGACCAAGTATGTCACCTTGGGGAGGTTCGATTCTCTTTGTGAAAAAATAAGGATGGAACCATGAGAATGTGTAGTCATTACGGATAACTTAAAAAATTGACTATCGAGAATAATTATCCATTTCCTATAATTGATGACTTGTCTGATCAAGTGGAGAAGGAAATAATATCATCCAAGATAGATTTAAGATCATGATATCATCAAGTAAGGATTCGAGAAGAGGATGTTGCAAAGACTTCCTTCCAAAATCGATTCAGACATTATGAGTTAGTGGTAATTCCTTTTGGACTGACCAAAGCACCCACAACTTTCATGTGTTTGGTGAACAACATATTCAACTATTATTTAGATAATTTTGTTCTAGTATTCATAGATGACATTTTGATTTACTCAAAGAATGAACAAGAACATGTTGAACATTTAAAGATAGTTTTACAAACCCTGTGAGAACATCAACTTTAATCCAAGTTCTCCAAATGTGATTTATTCAAGAAAGAATTTCAGTACCTTGGGCATATTATATTTGAAGAAGGTATAGCTGTAGATCCAGAGAAGATCAAGGAAATAATGGAATGACCTAACCCAAAAAATGTCTCAGAGGTCAGATATTTTATGGGGTTGGCTGGGTACTATAGGAAGTTCATAGAAAACTTCTCTAAGATAGATTTCCCTATTACTTATTTGCAAAAGAAGGAGGCTAAGTTCCTTTGGAATGAGTCTAAGTGAGAAGTTAGTTTCATAAAACTTAAATAATTGCTGACAAAGGAACCTGTGTTAAAAGTAGATGACATGGACAAAGACTTTGTAGTTTTAACAGACGCATGTAAGGAAGGCTTAGGAGATGTTTTGTTACAAGATGAGCACGTAATTGCATATGAATCCCAAAAATTAAATGGAAGAGAGAAAATTTATGCAACTCATGATTTAGAATTGGCTGCAATCATACCTACATTAAGGATGTGGAGACACTACCTTATGGAGATTAATTTTTTTCTAAAAACAGATAATTTAAGTCTGAAATACCTCTTTGAAGAACCCAACTTAAATGGTAGGCAACAACGATGGCTAGATTTTATCAATGAGTATGATTTTGAATTAAGACATATAAAGGGTAGGGAAAACAAAGTTGCATATGCCTTGAATAGATGAGTCCACCTTCTACATAAAGACTCTTTGAGCAAAACATAGGACAATTTAAAAACAAAAATTAGAACAACACTGGAAAATGATCCATTTTGTGTTGACATCATAAATAAGTTGCACAAAAATAGTAAGTAAACACAACAAAAAATATACTTAATTAATGAAAAAGGGTATCTTTGGTCAAAAGGTAGGCTACATGTTCCGGAAATTTCAAATATTAGACATCATATTTTAATTGAATTTCATAAGAAAACATACTCAGGGCACCTTGGTTATCAAAATATGCTTGCAGTAGTTAAGAAACATTATTTTGGAAAAAAATGAGAATTCATACTGCTGATTTCATAGCTAGGTGTTTGGAATGTCAACAAATTAAAGTCGAACACCAACACCCTGCTAGACTGTTACAACCCTTACCCATACCAGAGTGGAAATGGAAAATAACCATCATGAATTTCATAACAGGATTACCAAAAAGTAGAAAACAAAATGATTCAATTATGGTAGTAGTAGATAAGTTGTCAAAATATGCACACTTCATTGTAGTAAAATCAACTTTTAATGTAGTTAACATCTCAATTTTGTTTTGTGAGAAATTTCAGATTGCATGGAATCCCTAAGGCAATCATATCTGACAGGGATTCTAAGTTTACAGGTAATTTTTGGAAGACTCTATTTGCATATTTAGACACTCAACTGAGTTTCAAAACCACATACCATCCACAAACCGACAAACATACATAAAATGCTAATCAAATTATCGAATATATGTTAAGAATGTATGTTATGAAAAATCCTTTGAAACCAGAGGACTACTTGCATTTGGTATAATTTTCCTATAACAATGGCTACCAGGATTCTACAAAAATGTCACCCTTTGAAGTTTAATATGACAGGAAATGTAGAACCCCAACTACTTGGGATGATCAAGTGGATAGGCTTATGTTAGGACTGGATTTGCTTAAAGATTTGGAAAATCTGGTTAACATGCTAAAGCAGAATTTAAAAGCAGCCCAAGATTGAAAAAACATTTATGCTGATAAGTTCCATAGAGATAAAGAGTATAAGGTAGGTGACCATGTGTACCTAAAACTCAAGGAGAGTGCAACAAGTTGACCCTAAGATTTAGTGGACCCTTTGAAGTTTTGGAAAAGATAGGCTCGGTAGCATATCGATTGGCCTTACCAACTCACATTAAAGTCCATGATGTATTCTAGGTATCTCTTTTAAAGATATGTATATGATCCTAAACATAATATTGATTGGAATATATTGCAAGTAGAACCAAAAGGCAAATTCCTTCCAGAACCATAATGTATACTAGACCGAAGGGAAACATGGCTCAAGAACATAACTATCATTCAGGTGAAGGTGCAATGGATGCACTTTGAAACTAAAGAATACACATGGGAAAAGAAGGAGGCTATGAGGGAAGCCTATCCTTTTCCTTTTGAAGAATAAACACTAGGACAATGTTATTTTTAAGAGGGAAGGTATGTGACATCCTAATGTTTTCCCCTAGACACATTGCATATTTTTTGTTAAGTCATAGGATTGAACCTATGAATGATGTGAGGCATCGTAAACTATGATACTTTATAAAAGTGGAACTTTAATTATTTCTGGAATCTTGATATGGGGCGGCTAGTGTTAAAATGGGACCAAGCTTATTAGGGGTCTAGGACTTCTAAGAACTATACAAGTTTAAAAAGAGAAAACATAAATAAGATATTTAATAATTAAGAATTTAAATAAATTATGAGGAAATGAAAATGCACACCCTAGTTGCCTCTTGATTCAAGAAACTTCTTTTTATTTGGGACTGACTATTCATTGAGGCTACTGAGCTATCTTCACTATTCTAATGGAAAACAAATCAATTCTCTTCTTTTGAATTTCCTCTCTGATCATATACTTTCTGAACCTGAAAGGAGAGAGAGAAATACCTCCCTTAAAAATTCTAAGAAGATAAGAATGAAAGGTAGACGAAGGAGCTTGTATAGGTAAAGCTACCTGTTTGCCCCAAAAGATCTTGCCTAGATTTCCATATGAGTACTCAAAGTTAGTTTTTTTTTCCAGTGGCGTGGCCTGGAAAGTATAATTCCTGAAAGAGGAAGCTTTGCATATAAAGGAATCCAGAATGCTGAGTAAAGGGGACCTGATGGAAAAATATACTTAAAGGAAAGAATTTCACAACAAAGAACCCCAAGTTCACATTACTAATAAGCTTGGTTAATCTTGGGGGTGATATATTCAAAGGTTGAAAGGTACTAAACAATTATAGTTATTTACGGTAGGGTGGAACTAGGTAGTCCCATATCAAGTTTCCTGAAAGGTTATTCAGATAAGTTTTTTAAGTTGCTATTCTTACATTATGTTTAGAAGATAATTTCATTTTATGCCCTCTTTATATTCTGTATTAAGTCACTTGGATAGAAAGGAAGTATCTATTATATTTCAGTCTGGTTATTAGAATTTCTAACTTGTAGTATGCTTAAGATTGGTAGGAAAGACTCTCATTTTCTTAGGTTGAATTACTACCAGGGCTTGATAATTGTTTATTTGTTAAATTCATTCCTTATTATCTAAGCAAATTCTGGATAGTTTATTATGCAGGAATTTTTAGGATCCGATGTTCATTTCCTTTACTTGAACTTTAATTATTTGAATGATTATCGATAATGTTTTAGCTAGGGTTTAGATTTATTTTATGTAAAATGATTGTTACCATGCATTAAAACCATAGGCGTAGACATCATTAAAACCTATATTAAATATATGAAAAGATAAATTATAATTTTATGTGAAATGTTTAAGAATACATAACTATAAAGATGCACATACATAAGTTTCCCCTTGATAGGTTAGATAGAAGTAAATAGGGTTTAGGAAAGAAATTTACATGCAGAAGCAATAACAAGGAAGATATAAGATCTAAACCCTAACCCTAAATACCTATAAGTTTTATAACAAGATAACAAATAAACTAAAACGTAAACAAAATATCTGTACACTCGACTGGCATTCAGACAGAGGAATTCAAATTCATAAACAATCCTTAGTAAATACAACCTAAATATCCTGAATAACCCCAAATTAAACTCAGTGTCTAATTAGAATCGAATCAACATATTAATAGACAAAGATCGAAACGATCTAAACCATGGTAGGGTTCCATATCAAAACCACCAACTCATTTTCTTTAGAGGAACACCAAACTGTAAATAAAGTAAATAATCATATCGACAAATGTTAAAACAACATGCATACACTGTACAACCATTGCAATTTGTGGGACTGGAAGTATTACACCACTCAAAGTCATCGAGTCAAACAGGCAAGGCCCCAACATTGCAACCATACCGAAACCATAAATCATTTCACGCAGCCCATTGCGTAAGCCAAATATATCAACTTAAGCAGTAACGGAACTAATCCATAGTAAGATAAACATAGTCAATGATGCGGGATTGAGAAAACCAAAACATACATACATTTGACCAAAATAAGCTACTACAGATTCGCATTGGTATAAAGCTGAGAAAGAGAGGCTTAAAATCCCTCTGCAAAAACCCCATTATGTTGCCAAAATAATACATATACAACAACCTGTAAGGGATGAACTCTTAAAAACAATTACCAATTCCCACGTATGCAAATACTTATCAACCAAAACTAGCATTGGAGTGTTCATAAGCATTTTTGCTGAGAAACAATGCCCTTGGGCCAAGAAAATAAAATAACAACTCAACATTAAAAAAATGAACTGATAAACACCCATCACAAAGTTATTTCACAGGGTTACCCCTTTTGCTATCAGCGCTTCCCCCCCTAAGTTTTTCAATCCAGGATTGGTGGCTTACCAGAGCTAATGGAAAACAAACCCATCCTCCAAGCCATCCAAAACCTTCAGCATGAGGTCGAACCCTGGGATCATACCCAGATACAAGGGGAGGTTACCAACCGAAATAAACATTTTAAAAATCAATTACATAAACATTGAATGGAGTTGGAAACACTATCATAGGATTGAATTTTATGTTAGGGACAGGGACTAGATTTGAACTCTGCACTAGTATGCCCAGAGCTATGCACGAGTAGGAGAACTATTACCCATTATCAAGTCAAGTGCCGAGTGGAAGAGATATAAAAGCCATGCTTACTGTAACAAGATTGATCATAGCCGATACACCCAAAGAGCCACCAGAACGATGCACACGATGGTTACGACCATAATTAGATCCAGAACAAGTGGTCAAACTCATACCAAACCTTAGCAGAGTCGATCTTTTCACACATAGTGATACTATGGATTTCATCTGGCTTCTTGGCATTCTGACTGCTCAAGGTCGTCACTACAAGCGATACCATCCATTATAGCACTAGGTTCTAGACTACATGATTTTCCACATGGTATGAAGGTTTTTCTCTACCTTAACACCATTTTCTAGTCACACCAGAACTCAAATTTGGATGCCTCTTAAAATTTCTATATCACCAAGAACAGAGTGAAACCAAAACCAAATTATCATAAACAAAGATGTAGATAAATCTTTCATATTGACCATTGACAATACAATGCACACAAAAATAACATTAATTCAGAATTGAGATCTAAAAAAAACAACATCACACCTAAACCATTTAAGAATCCATTGCATATTTTTCATTGTTAAGAATTTTTAATAGCTACATCACAGATACGTTGTTTATATTTTCTACATCATGCATCCCAATTATTGCATCCCAATTATTCTGTTATAGTCATGTGGTGTGGTCGTGTTGTTCTGTTGGAAAACATGACCTCCTCCAATCCACCCAGATAACATGTAGATGGTCATATACCATTGGTTGGTTTATCACACATAGTGATACTGTGGATTTCATCCGGCTTCTTGGCATTCTGACTGCTCAAGGTGGTCACTACAGGAGATACCATCCATTATAGCACTAGGTTCTAGACTACATGCTTTTCCACATGGTATGAAGGTTTTTCTCTACCTTAACACCATTTTCTAGTCACACCAAAACTCAAATTTGGATGCCTCTTAAAATTGCTATATCACCAAGAACAGAGTGAAACCAAGACCAAATTTTTATAAACAAAGATGTAGATAAATCTTTCATATCGACCATTAACAAGACAATGCACACAAAAATAACATTAATTCAGAATTGAGATCTAAAAAAAACAACATCACACCTAAACCATTTAAGAATTCATTGCATATTTTTCATTGTTAGGAATTTGTAACAAATACATCACAGATACGGTGTTTATATTTTCTACATCATGCCATCTTGCCGACTGGCTTCATCCTTAGTTCTACTTTTGGAATGATTGGGTTTCTACTTTCTTCAGCGCTCCTTACCATGTTGTGGAAAGTTAAAATTTTAAAAACCAGTAGGAAATAACTATTATCTCACAAAAAGTGTAAGGCAATCCATTTGAATAAAAGCCACACTATCAAAACCTAGGAAAAAACAATTTCTAGGAAGGTTCATAAGGGAAGACAATCTAACTCTCTTCAGAAACCACATTTCCATGGAATGCAACTTTCTTAGTCTAGCACACAACTGAAGATCTGCCTATACTGTAACTGCTGGAAGGTGTAGTCGCAAGAAATATTCATTTATCTATGTTGTTCATATGTTTTCATGTATCCCAAAGGATTTCCTAAAATCTTCATGAATGGACTATTTCCTTTGATGTTGTCATCCAAGGAAGACTTTTTATTGTTATCCATAGCACTTGCACCAGCTAAATTTGTATCTTTAGACTCAGACTAAAGTGATTTTCCTACCTTACTGCTTATACTTGCATTGAAACATATGGTCAAGTATAACCAGTAAGGTGGTCACCCACTTAAGAACTGCAACCTTTTCCCCTATCAGGTTATTTGACATAAAATTTGTAAATAAGTCCAATGTGACACCAACAAGTCCATTCTCTACTCTTATTTCTCTTTTGTTACTGTCTCAAACAAAACTAATGCCAAAATATGAGAAATAGTTGATAATGGACTAGTGTCTTTTTCAGATCCCTCCACAAGATTTAGCTGTTGAATGAGAAAGAAAACAACTCTTAGATGGTACTGGACTTTGTTTTGGCTGTGCAATGTCAGAATCAAATCATTCATGGAAAAATAAATGGAATCTGTACTTTGGAACAGATTTATACACATGGTTAGGATATCCTCAACAAGAGGTTTTTCTAGAGGCTTCTCTTCATAAGAAGCTTCTGTTCCTTTTTCAATATTGGCATTGTCCTTTAGAGCCTCTGAATTAACCAGTGATATGGAAAGAGCTTGGGAAAGTTCATAATATTCTTGTGCTGGCTCTTCAAGATGATTGAAGAGCCACTTCATAGCCAGTTCAACACTATTTGTTTCAACACACCTCAATTCACATAGGGGGCCTAGCCACATTCTAGGGGATTCTCCATGGAATAAACCTACTTTGTCCAAGAAAAAAAACCCAAGGAGGCTACCGGGGGCCCTAGGGTACCTTCTAGGGTCTTACTCTGATCTAGTTAACTGACTAGGGTACCATCCTCCTCGAGAATGGGTCTCGCAGCTGCACTAACTTTAACACCTTGATCTTAGGTGCTAAAAATATTGATTCTCCCCATGACTTATGTCTAGACCTGTTGAGTATAAGTACAATGTACTAACAAGTGATTTACAAACTCATAGTCATTTTAACATAGAAGACAACAAATAGGTCCATAACCTCATATTTTAATAAAATTCTCTCCAGTCAAGATCCTATTCTCCAATGCTAGCCAACCAAAAAACATTAATTTTAAAGGGGCAATCCATTTCCAAAGTTTATGGTACCATGATTTGTATCTAGGTTCTAAACGATCAAAATTTATTGCATCATAAGCCTAATTTGCATCCACCTAACATGTATCTACATTCCAAGACCACATTATTTCTTCATCGGAGGAGTTGATCCTGATACCACTATGATTAAGGTCTTTTATATACACATCAAATTCAAATGAAAATCCAATCACTAGCCCCAAATCATCTGCATAATGCTGGTAACAAATGCTAACAAGTCCCTGGTCCAACCTCTAGAATGGTTTAAAAAGTATAGCCCCTTGGAATGTAACACTTAAATAGTAGCAGAAGACAACTTATAATCCCCATCAACACCTTCCTGAGGACATTGCAGAGAAATAACCTTCTACCTAACAGGGTATCTTAACCATCACCCAAGGTTATAAGTGTCACTTTTTGTCACCTTTCAATGGATTTGATGAAAAAATAACAGTAAAAGACACAAAGGGTCCAAAAAAAAAAAAAAAAATTGACATACAATCATTATAAAGAGAAAAGGAAATTTTTAGTACAGATAAATAGTATAAAAATAAAATATAGCAACAACAATATTTTTAAAGTTGTCTCTCAAAAGGCATCATAGATTGTCTCTCCTTGGACCTTTAACCCTAATCCATCATTCAATGCAAAACATTTCCTCCATCCATGACAACACCATCATGCTCCCAAGATACCATTGACAACCTTGGTCTCATTTGTTTCAATTTATTCTAAGACAAAATAGTATAGGTTCTCACCATTCATGCATCAATATAAACCATTGAAAACCTAGAGAGCAACATACCTATATACATAAACTTTATTATTTGGATGCATAAAGGAACATTTCATTTTTCAGCACCACTATATCATAAGATTAACGTAGAATTTATTGTTTATAACTTTATTTAGGAACACATTATGGCGTATAGGTCATGCCCTAAAATATGTTCTCAATTCCTATTGTCATTCCCCTGTCGCTCACCATTTCCTTCATACACGACTTCCATTTGCTTTTGGTTTTATGTGGGATGAAAAGTCAAAATGAAAATTATATCACTAGTACATATGGCTCAAAATTTCCACGAAATATTGCCATGAGTAAGTTAAAATGGAAATTGTCGTGGATAAATAGATACAAATTTTGAAAAGAAAATGTTTTGGCCCCTGATAATCATCGCTATTGTGACAAAAAGGTATGTTTGTCTCTATAGTGACGAAAGTTTGTCTCTATTGCGACGAAGACACACATCCGTCAGTCTAGCGACGGAAAGCTAAACACGTGCAAATCAATGTTCATTACAGTAACGTTCATTGACTTTTTCTTATTGTTGAAATTTGATCGTTGTGCATTTTTGTTGGAACCACCACGATCATTGATCTATAAATACATGTTCTTAAGACATATTTCATCAAATTATTTTCTATAGTTGCAACATTTTTTTTTCTTCCGATTGTTCAATCTGTGGTTTCAAGAGTCCGGTATTGGTTTAACACATCGAATTTTTTATCTCCTTTGGTTTCCAGGTTAGTATTTTTAAATTCTTTGTCTCCTTTAATGTGTAGGGTCATGCATAAAGTGAGTTGACTATTCATTTTCTCCTCAATACTAACACATCCAATTCCAACATGGCAAGATATGAATGATTAGGAGGCATTGATTTGAATGTATCATGATAGAGTTTATAATTTTGTTAGGGAAGGTACATGAGAAATAATGGGTTCGTCTTAGATTAATGGGTGTTTTAGGTAATACTATATATTCTTATTTAAAATAGATAAAATGGTTAGATGAACGTGAAATTTATTCAATTTTAAAATATTTGTAAAATTTTAGCTTTGCATTAAGGTTTGCGGTTAGTGAACTATTTTTTTTCCAATGAGTAAATATAATGTCATTGAGATTGGTCTCTTAATCATTGTTTGATTAAAAAAAGATGAATATGAACTAGTTAGGGAAGCAACATCATTGCTTTTGAAATTTTTTATTTGTATAGTTTCTTATTTCTAGAGGGGTAAGCTAGTATGTGGTAATATCCTATGTGAAAAATTGTTTAAGCATTGTGATCCGATGTGCTTGTGAGAAATCATGTTTCCTAACTTGGGAGGACATAATTGTTGGGGGGGATTTAAATTTTATCACTAAATATCGAAAATATAGTAGTTGGTGGTAAGTATAGACCCCCATACTAACTTATTCTTTAATAATATGGAAAGTAGGGGTGTTTGTGATATGTAACCTGTCGAAGTAAAAGTCAACTTGGATTTACTAATTAGATTTGTCACTTTCCATGTCACATCCTTTAATTTTATGTCTCCTTTAATATATATATATATATATA